>CAUYRH010114747.1:0-38216 GCA_963574655.1 Perodicticus potto | reverse complement strand
GCGGAACTGCAAAACAAAAAAAAATAGCCGGGCGTTGTGGCGGGTGCCTGTAGTCCCAGCTACTCGGGAGGCTGAGGCAAGAGAATCGCCTAAGCCCAGGAGTTGGAGGTTGCTGTGAGCTGTGTGACGCCACGGCACTCTACTGAGGGTGACAAAGTGAGACTCTGTCTCTACAAAAAAAAAAAAAAGGTAGAAAATCTAGTGCAGCATAGTGGTGGGTGCCTGTAGACCCAGCTACTTGGGAGGCTAGGCAAGAAGATTGTTTGAGCCCAAGAGTTTGAGGTTTCTGTGAGCTATGATGACACCATGGCACTCTACCTACGGCAACAGAGTGAGACTGTCTCCAAAAAAAAGAAATCTGTAGGAAAACAGTTTTATGATTTTTAATTTGCTGGTAGGCTCTTTGTTATTTCTCACAGTTCTTTCTCCTAGTATTTTTTTTTTTTTTTTTTTGAGGCAGAGCCTCAAGCTGTCACCCTGGATAGAGTGCTGTGGCATCCCAGCTCACAGTAGCCTCCAATTCCTGGGCTCAAGCGAGTCTTCTGCCTCTGCCTCCCAAGTAGCTGGGACTACAGGCGCCTGCCACAACGCCCGGCCATTTTTTGGTTGCAGCCGTCATTGTTGTTTGGTGGGCCCTGGCTGGATACGAACCTGCCAGCTCAGGTGTACGTGGCTGGCGCCTTAGCCCGCTGAGCCACAGTTGCCGAGCCTAGTATTTTGTTTTTATGTTTGTTGTAGTCTGTGTTGGGTTGCATTTTTCAAGAATGGGTTTTTTTTGCATCAAATTTTAACTCATTTAGAAGTTTTACAGGATTAAATTAAAATCCATTAATAGGCAGAGCCACCATTGAATTTACTTATTCATCCATATAGGTATCTGTTCCTTAAAGATTTTTTTTTGTATGTATATAAATTTATACCATTCTTTCTATAGCATAATTAAAAATACTTGGTACAAGACCTAAGTAATTCCAGACGGTGTATATTCCTATTATTTATATTGCCATTATCCCTGCTCTTTGACTCTGGGATTTGTGTTGTTTTTTTTTTTTTTCTTTATTTATTTTTCTTTCTCTTTCTTTTTTTTCCTCTCTCTTTCTCTTTTTTTTTTCTTTTGTGGCCAAATAGAAACAAATTCTGCAATTCTGAAAACTTACTTGGCTCCTATAAAGTCTAACATATGTTATTCTCTGTTTTATTTTCTTGATCTACTAATGCCATAATCCTTTTTCTTTCTGTACTGGTAACCATTTAAGTGTGTTTTTGTTCTGTAGTCATTGTTATCCCTTTCATAAATAGATGTGGGGATAGATCTGGTTCATATAATCTTTATTTATTTTTTTTTGGAGACAGAGTCTCAAGCTGCTGCCCTTGGTAGAATGCTGTGGTGTCACAGCTCACAGCAACCTCAAGCTCTTGGACTTAAGCAATTCTCTTGCCTCAGCCTCCCAAGTAGCTGGGACTACAGGCGCTTATCACAACGCCCAGCTGTGTTTTGATTGCAGTTGTCATTGTTGCTTAGCTGGCCAGGGCTGGTTTGAACCCACACCTCGGTGTGCTATGGGCACCGAGCCTTAAGTGATTCTATTGCCTTAGCCTCCCAAGTAGCGGACTATAGGCGCCTGCCAGAACGCCCGGCTTTTTTTTGTTGTTGTTGTTGCAGTTGTCATTGTTGTTTTAGCTAGCCTGGGCCGCATTCAAACCCTCCAGGGTTTATATGTGGCTGGCGCCCTACTCACTGAACTACAGGGTGTTGCCCCATATAATAATCTTTAAGGAGAAAATTTTTGTTAATTTAGTGGAAGTGTGGAAATTTTGAAATACTTTTGGAAATGCTGATTGTTAAATAGTTAACAGTAGCTATTTTGTGTTCTGTTTCCCCCCACAGTTCCCCAAATTGTGGTCTGTTTAACATAGCAGTAGGATATTAGAGAAAAGGTTATAAACTTCTTGAGGGCAGGTCTTTTCCATACTTGTAAACCTTCCTAACAATATTTAGAGTAATTCCTTAACACACTTACTAGTTTATTTCCCATTAATTGCTAAATGATTAACTAAGTATTTACTTAGCATCTAGTCTATGTAGAATATAAGTAGTACTGGGGATTCAGAGTAGTAAAAGACATAATTTTAGCTTTAAGTAACTTAGTATTCATTGAAGAGACAAAATATAATAAGAAGCTAAGTAATTTATAGGAATCTCTCCCTCCCCCCCCCTTTTTTTTTAAAGGCATCGTTTTGCTGTGTTGTCCAGGGTGTCCTATACTGCTGGGCTCAAGCCATCCTCCCACCTCGGTCTTCCAAATAACTGGCTCGGATTACAGGCACATGCCCAGCTTGAAGTCTCTTCTTAACCCAGGAGAGTTAGGATTCTCAAAATTCTGATGCTAATGAGCAGTTACAATTCAACACTTTATAAGAAAAAATAACATTAGTGTATTTGAGATAGTATGTAAACCTATGAACGATTGTATAAATACGTAATTTTTACACTTACTATTCTAAACCTACAGTAATGAGTGCAATACTACCCCTTGCTTTGTGGAAACTTCAGCCCTTCTCATACTGCTTTAATTTCAGTGAGAAACTTAACACATTTGTTTTGCTTTACGGGCAGATAATACACAATTTAGTCATTTCTTTCCTTTTTGTTCTTCCTTTAAATGTTTAGTGCTTTTTCTTGTATGATTTGAAGTTGTTGATTAGCTTCCTGAACTTCCATTGAGATCATATGTATGTGACCTTTATTTGACAGCCTAGTCTTCCTCTATACCTATAGATACATAATGGTGGCTCTGCCTGTAATAAATTCATAGGCCAAAACATAGGCTTTCCATGGTGATTACTTATGCTTTTTCAGCTCTCTCTGCTGAGGTGTGTAGTTTATTTCTAGGTTTGGGCCTCATTTCCTTCACTTCTTTCATTCTTCCATAATGCTTCTTTATAAAAGCTATGCCTAATCTATCATTTATTTTCCTTTATAAATTCCCATTCTTTACTTTTATTTCATTATCCCCAGTAAGAGCGACTTACAGTTCTCATATAAAAGTATATCTCCTGGTTAAAGAAAAGATGCACCAAAAGAAATCAGCATGTTTTTTAATATGCAGTGGAATCTCAAGTTTGGAAAGGATTGTTGTATGAGAACCAAATGATGAGGAGAGATAGTAAATGCTAAAGGATTTATAGAGGAATAATTAGCAACTTATTTTCCTGGTTAAGGAAAGGACGTTATTAGCTCTAGGAGTAGTTAACTCTTTCTTGTAAATTTTTTATTAAAAAAATTTAAAGATATACAGGAATAGAATGTAACAGTGGACTTCAGTGCCCCATAAACCAGTTTCAACAATATCAATTTGTGATTAATCTTTTTCATCTGTAAGTCTATGTCCCTGCATTATTTTGAAGCAAATCATGGACATTGTATCATTTTATTCATTTGTATGTATACACAGTTTTCTTTGATATCTTGGGGGATTGGTTCTAGAACTTCTTGTGGATACCAAAATCCATGGATGTGCAGGTCCCTGATTAAAAAAAGGCATAGTATTTGCATATAACCTATGCACATCTTCCCGTGTACTTTTTTTTTTAACATTCTGAAGTAGCTTTATTTATTTTATTTATTTATTTATTTTTTCAGTTTTTGGCCGCGGCTAGGTTTGAACCCACCACCTCTGGCATATAGGGCCGGTGCCTTACTCCTTTAAGCCACAGGCGCCATCCCCTTCCCATGTACTTTAAGTCATCTCTAGTACTTATGATACCAATGTAATGTATGTGCTATGAAAACAGTTATTCTGTATTGTTTAGACAATAATGAAAAAGTGTACATATGCAATACTCCCCCAAATATTTTTGATTTGAGGTTGGTTAAACCAGTAGACATGGAGAGCTGATTGTATATACATAAATACACACACATACACATAAACACAATTATTTCAGCATGTATTTCTGAGAGGTAAAATATTCTTTTAAAAAAATCATGTCATTATCTCATTGGTAAGCAAATTAACCAATAATTCTTTCAGCGTAACATTCCCAGTGATTTTTCATATATCCTAGATTGGCTCCTTATTTTTTTCTTGCAGTTTATTTGAATTAGATTAGATCCATGTATTGCAGTTGGTGATTACTTAAGTGTCTTTTAATCTATAGGTCCCCCCTTTAGCTCTTGTTTTTAATTCTTTGTAAGTTAATTTTTTTTTTTTTTTGAGACAGAGTCTTACTATGTCGCTCTAGGTAGAATGCTATGGTGACACAGCTCAGAGCAACCTCCTCAAACTTTTGGGTTCAAGCAGTTCTCTTGCCTCAGCCTCCCAAGTAGCTGGGACTATAGGCACCCGCCACAACGCCCAGCTATTTTTTTGTTGTTGTAGTTGTCATTGTTTGGCAGGCCTGGGTTGGATTCGAACCCGCCAGCTCCAGTGTATGTGGCTAGCACCTTAGCCACTCAGCTACAGGCACCGAGCCCCTTGTAATTTAATTGTTATAGTAAATAGATTGTCTTGTAGAATTAACTATAGTCTGAGTTTTATAGTATTGTTTAATGTTCCACTGTCCTTTATTTTTTCTGTGAATTGGTATTAGATCTAGAAGCTTGATTAATTTTATGTTTTTCTCTCTGTAGTTAAATGTAAACTTGATACATAGTTAGGTTCATTTGTTTCATTTTGCTTTTGATATGTTTATTTTTTAGGATTACCTTTTTAAAATTTAGTTTAATTTTATAATGATGTGAAATGTTTATAAGGTTTCAAATTCAGATCAACAGAACATAGTAAAATCTACCTAGACACCTACCAAAGTCTCCATCCTGTGCCTGCCCTTTCCCTTATGTAACCATTGAGAAAATCGCCAGTTTGTCCTTACATTTTAAAAGATATGAGCAAAGATGGATATATATCCTTGTATCTCCTCTTCCCTTCTCTTAAATAAACACCAAACTAGCATGCTGTCTGCTTTTTGCTCTGTCTTATCTTTTTCTGTTAACAGTGTATCGGGAGATCAATCCGTAGTTCTATGTAAAGATATTTCTCCTTTCCAGAACTATGCACTATTATTGTATCTTTTACACTAATCTGAGCTACATGTATTAGGCATGTAATAAATAGTTTTTGAAAATGAATAATTAGTAATTTAAAATACTTGAACAATATACTAGTTACAGTCTTAAAATATATTTTAAATATATGAATAATAGTCTAATTCTACTTTCAGAAGCAAGCTTCATTCTTATTCCTGGTCTTGATGTTTCATTCTTCTCCTTCAGTAATTTTGCAATATTTAGATTTAGCAAAAAAGGTACAGGATTTAAAAAGAAAGCACCTTTTGGAAAAATGAATAAGATAACATTTTTAAAAAGTTAAAGAAACCATATTAGTTTCAAGTTTGTGTTTGTTGTGGTGTAGAATTTTGTGTTAATGTAGCATTCCTTTGGTATGTATAATTTGGCACATTGCCCCGTTAGCTTGTCAATATTTGGCACACAAGGAATACCTAACAAATCTTTGGTAAATTTAATTATAATTTTGCCTTTGTGTATAGGGCTCTTTACATAGGTTTGATTAAAGTAAAAGGGCTTTCGAAATTGAAGTGAAATTTTGCCTTTTAACAACTTAGCTGGCAGTAAGTCTGTAAACTGTTTTGTGTCAAAATCTTTTTTTTCCCAAAAATATGCATATGAAAGTTTTGGATATAATTTCAAAGGATGAAGAAATCTTCTAGAGGTAATTGCTGAATCCCTGGCATTTATTAGGCACTGAACCAAGACTTGATAACTAATTAAAATTTGAATAGAGTGGGCTACCTATTTGAATTTTGGTTTTTCAAATATATCATATTTTATTTTATCTGGGTATGCTGTTCTTTTCTGCCTGGGTTAGTTTCTACCTTGCCTGGCTGATAACTACTCATCCCTCAAGTCTCAGTTTAAAGTTCACATCTGAATGAGGTGTAATGGTCATAGGTTCCCAATTAGTGATAGTTATTAGGTCTGTTACAGGTCTGCAGTTGGCTAGCTTTGACTTTGGGTAACTTAATTTCTCTATTTGTAAAATAGTACATTTTATTTCAGTAAGGTTGTGAAGCTAAAGTGAGACAATGAATAGATTTAATGTAATAGGAAAATATTTTGATAAAACTCTTTATAACTGTAGGATAGGTTCATGAGCATCATAGGCTTGTTGCTTCCACCTGGTTTTTTTGCAGTGAAAGTTCTTTTTGTTGTGAACTCAAGTTGCTTTTGAACAACCTATCTTTAGGATGGCACTTCCTTTACATAAATTTTATTTGATTTGGTAACATTTTATGATATTCAAGTTTATGACATTAAGCTTAATACTGAAAGCTTAAAATCAGCATTTGCTTATTTGGTGCTTGCAGTGTGCAAGACACCATACCATTAAAGTGCTGGAAATAAAAAATTGCCCATGTATTCCATGGACAGTTCACTGTAATATCAGAATTAAAAATATTTTCTCCAAATGTAAAAATGTAAGAGATGCCCCAGCATGATACGTAATTACCATGAATACAGTAGACTTTTTAAAAAAAGACTGTTATGGATAGGCAAAGTATAAGCTGAACTGAAAAGGAACCCTTTGAGCTGAGTCTTCGAAAATGGATAGAATTTCAAGTTCAGATTAAAGGCAGATAAGAATAGAAGCTGAAACCCTTTTCGAAACTTAAGGCTTTGTGGTACTGTTAACATTTCTATGTGGGTGGATGTGATTAAACATTTTAATAGTGTCTCTTTTTAGAAGCCGCCTACCCCTAAATGAGAGAGGGTATTTGTGTTCTGTATATGTTCATAGTAATATTGGACGATCTCTTGGTTATAATTTTTTCTATTTCTGTTTTTTGCTTTTTCTTTAAAATATAATTGGATGTTTTATACAAATTTATGGACCATAGAAAATTTCTCTCATAGAAAAATTCTCTCATGTGGGCCAGGTACTATAAGTTAATCTGAGCAGCCATTTAAAGTCTATTTTATACAGGGCTGTTCAAGGTAGAGCATGTCTTAAAATACAACTTTGGCTCATCAAAGTTTGTATTCTTATCTTTTAGCTTAAAAAGGAACAGATTTAGTTACTTTGAAAACATTAATACATTAAACTTTGCTCTCAGTAACTCCTTAAATCATTAAGGTGAGTTTTTTCCCCCTTTTGTATTCATCATCTTAATTTCAGTAAATATGGTTTCTCGAACTATCTGATGGCTGAATTGGTCATCAAAATGGGTTGCTCTGTGACGTCCTTCTCATTGATACATAGTTTAATTCCTGCCTTATAAGTGAAAAATGGCCACACACTAGAGTTCCAGTGACCAAGAGCGTCAAGGAGCTCCCTCCCTGATGTTTGCAGCTTTTGTAAGCCTGTACTACACAATTCCTAAAGCTGCTTTTGAACTGTGTCTCTAGTTGTATGTAGCATGTCACCTTACACTTAACTATTGTAAGGGCATTTTTTATTTAATTTGTAATTAGCATAATGACTCGAGCTATGTTATTCACTGTTGCATGGTGAAGTTGTCATAGGGAGAGAAGAAATAAAAATGTTCAATTTCAACTTTACTTGTGAATAGAGTGAAGTTTGAAAGCCTTTTATGGCTATTGTTCAACAGACTGAAAATCTCATTAGAAACCCCAGAAATGCCAAGGCAGCTTGGGGTTGGATTTTAATAACATTTTGGAATGTTGATACTGTATGTTTATAATTTCTGTGTTTTCACTGTAGATCAGCAACTTAGGTATGCATTCTTCCAAAGTTAATTTATGACTTTTAATCTGAATTCATTTTTAGTAGCTTTTCTTTTCAACAATGATAAATACTTAGGGAGGGAATTAAATTTAACTTTTTAAAAAACATTTAGTAACTGATTTGATTTTCATATAAGATAAATACTAAATTCATTGAATACTGCTTAAGAAGAAGATAACATAATGCATAGTTATTGAACTGATGACTTAGTTTAGTTGCTATAAAAATGTTACTCACCTTACTGTGAGGTTTACGTATCTTTTGGAATGGAGAAGCATATTAGATGGGCAGCATTTTCTTTCTTGTCAGAAGAACTTGAATCCCTGATGTCTTCCTGGGTGAAGAATACTAAAATGTAATTTTCTTATAGCTGTTGATTACTTTAAAAATAATATTGTATATAGTGATCTCTTGTCTAAGAAGTAAGTATAATTTATAGACAGTATATTTGTATGGTCAGAAGGTAAATGTGATGTGAGCTACTTATGATTAGACTACAAAGCTTTTTTCAAAACAAGTGCAGAATGGAAAGTACTTAATCCTTTTTTTCCTTAAGTAGGAGCAATTCAAATAATACATATGTATCTAGGAGATCTTGTTTTTAAGACTTTGCTAGATCATATTTAATTCACATTATTTATTAACCTCTCATAAATGCTCTTGGGTGGTTAGCAATAATGAAGTAAGTGTGTTACTTAATGGAAGTTTTTCAGCCTAAAGTTTTTTATTTCTCAATTATTATTTTCATTTTGTTATAAATTAAAGGTATTGTCATGGTTAAGTTTTTGGCCCTTTGAGTTATTTGTCAGATTGTGTAGATTATGCCAATGATAAAGAGATGAATGTTTTAATTGGGCATCCGCTGTATGTAAGGTCACATTTTTAAAAAAATCATACAGATGTACTTAAAAATACCTTAAGGTATTTGACTTGTTTTTTAATTTGAATTTTGATCTAATAGCATTGGCCCTGAATGGAGATAAATTCTTTATGTAATATAGATTTGGATTCAAAAGTATAAATGTAATAATACATTATTTTGAGGTGAATCTTGTCTGTTAAATGTGTAACTTTTATTTCTATGACAAATTCTTACCTTAGAATTTCAGCTTTTGTCATAGTTTTGAAAATTGGTTCACTGTGGACTTGGGAGCATCCATTTGTGTTCCTGTCTTTTACAGGCACATTTTAAGGGAAGATAGCACATATCTATGATGGCAAAAATCATTTGTACTCTCCAGCTTTTGCTTAAATATAGTTAACTTTTAATTGCCTCAAGGTGAAAGAATGGCTAAGTAGCTTAAGAGGTATTTATTAATGGAAAGTGTTTTTATTGGCAGTTCACTTGAAGTCATATTTGATACTGCTTTGTAACTAGTGCTTATAACAAAATTATCTACTCTACGGAGGGAAAGCTCCAACTCTAGAACACTTTTCAATACTCTTTCCTATTTGTAGTTAAGTAATTCTAAAGATGTAGAAAATAGACGGGGTATGGTTGATAAATGAGATTGTTAATGTAATACAAATTATTAAGAAGTCAGGTGAGGAATTCAGGAACTTGGCAAATAAGTTTAACTGAAGAGAAGAGATTTTATTTAAAGAGAAGGTGTGTAATCACATTAATCCTGTAAGTTAGTCTTTATCCTGCACTGGCCATTTTTTAGTGTTAAGTGGTGTGATTTAAACACAAGTGAACTTTTGTCAATGAATTTACTTAGAAATAGCATTACTTCCCACTTCTAAGGAGGATTTTAATTGTCCATAAAATTTCATTATTGTTCTAAAAAAGAACATCGAAGATGATCTCTCCTCCAAATGTTGAGAGTATGAATGAGTATTTTGCTTTCATTTAATACCCTATATCTACTGTACGTCTTTTAGTTTGCTTTAAAAATGATATAAATTTTGTGGGAGAATAAATATGACTATATTATATACAACTTAAACATTGCTGTAAACATATAATCATATTTTAATCTGGTTATCTGTATGAAATGCTTTTTAAAGAGGTTCAAAATAGTCACCTGAATAGGCAAGTCACTGTAAAAATCCATCAAGTACTTAGCTGTGTAATATTTTTATTTGTTAATATCATGGTTTTTTTGATTGGTGTTTTAGTTCCTTCATTCTTTTGTTTAAGAGAGTCTGGTTTGGGAAATTTTCTTTATTATCAGATTTAATGGAAGAAATGTAATGGTTATACCACCGATCATCTGATTTTCAAACTGAGTGAATTATTTAAGCTAACTTTGGCATATAGTTCTTTGTTGTGTTCAATAAAGAGTTGTGTTATGTTGTATGAAATGAAGGAGTCGTGTTCAGCTGTATGATTGTGCTACCACTTAGGTTCATATCAGCAGCAAGGGGTCTTGTCTTGTGTTTGTTAAATTTTTTTATTCCTTTAAATTTATTTAAATTTAGGAGGTGGCTTTGTGAAACAAATTTCTGAAGCAGTATTAAGCAACAGGAATTTTTTCCTCCCTTTTAGCAGTACACACATATATAAGTGTATTTTGATTAAAAGGAAAAATTTAATCTTCTTTATAGTACAATGTTGATACAGTTATTATTTCTTATTTTTAGAAATTAATAAAACATAAAGCTTGTTTGGAAATCTCAAAAGATCTTTAAAAGTATACCTGCAACCTCAGCAGTCCCTTTTTTATTTATACGGATTTCCCTGCCTATTGTGGCCGTTTGCTCTAATTTAAATTTCCCATGGCTTTGGGTTGCAGACTTGGTTTTCTGCAAGAGTGCCCATGCTTACATGGTCATATATTCTGGGTGACTTTTCCACTTTTTCTTTTTTGTTATTTTGTTGATTGCTGAAGGGAAAGAGGATTTAAAAAAAAACAAAACTTGTTTCTTTGTTTTGATCTTTCTTCCTTAGCCCATCTATTTGTATGTTGTTTTGTTGTATTTTGCAGCTTGGCAAGAATTATTGTGTGGTATTTAGATCCATAGATCCATAGGGACCAGCAGGGAAAAACTAATTTTGTTTTTTGTTTCTTTCTTTTTTTTTTTTTTTAATAAGAGTAGCAATTTAATTTTTGAGCCATTGAGAAGTTCAAAAAATATTAGCTTTATGCTTGAAATAGAAAACTATTAATCCTGAAACTTTCTACTCATGGTTACTTTACTGTTGGAATAAAAGTGTTGTAGTTGAGCCAAGTTAATACTAGAAATACTAATTAACAGTAAGCGCTACTGTTATAAATTTTTAATTTAAATATTGTGTATTAAAAGATTTAAGAAATCATTTATAATTTGATATGTGATTTTTCTTACATTCAATTTTGTCTCCCCACAGTATCTATTTAGATAGACATAAATGTACATTTGATTGGAGACTAATTTTTACCTCGACCGGATCTCCTTTTTAAAAAAAAAAAAAAAAAGTTTTCCTTTTTTTGCAAAACATGCTTATTTTTCAAATGCGAAGAATTTTGTTTTATTAAACAACTTTATACTGCTTAGTGTTAAAGCCTCATAGAAGTGCTGTGTCAATTTAAATATTGAATAATTAGTTACCCTTATAAGGGAAAAGTAGAGGCTTCCCAATATATCCAAATATATTTTCATTAATATCTGAAGACCTTACCCAGGAAGTGAGAACAATGTAACCTAAAAATTGTACCCTTATATTAATTTGAATAAAGTTTTAATTTAAAAAAATCTGAAGACTTTAAAATACCAAATTATTGTGATCAAAGCCACTTCTATTTTTCAGTTGTTTTGTGAGGGTAGCCTCATACATTAGCATATTTAACCAGATTTTGTATTCATTAAATTAGTATAGGAAGAAGATCCTTTTTACCATTTCAGAAATTCAAATAATTTCCTAATCTACCAGGAAAAATGATGTTGTGATATATATCATTTAATAAATGGGCTAAAAAAAACTTTCTGATGTTGATAAATAGGAGGGAAAAGAATAATTATGAAAATTTAAAATTTTAGGGTCTTATTCTTTAATTAATTATACATCATGGTAGTGACATATCTAAAAATGCTCTTTCTGGATATCTTTTAAGTACTTTGGGAATTGGGGTAAGGGCAAGCCTTTCTGTGTTTGTTAATTACAGGTTTTACTTGTGGGTTTTAGTGTTCTTAGAATATGAAACTGATTCATAGAATTTGTGATAACCAAGAAAAAACAGCATTATTGAACTTGTTTTCTTTATTTTTTCTATTATATTCTAGTTATGGTGTTTCACATTTTGATTTCTAGTAAATGACTTCTCAAGGAGCAATTTCTTCTAAAATCACTGTGTTTCAGACTAAGAAGAAAATGTATCCTGATAGCCTAATTAGCTGTTGTTTGTCCATGGCAATTCAAATCATCTTTTGAATTTCTACTTTTTGATCATAGTTACATAGGCTTCACAAGTTTGTAAAATTATTCCTCCTAATTCTGATTAGTATTTTAAAAGGTGTTTTATAAGCTTACACTTGATGTTCATATATAATTATTAAGAGACAAGAATAACCTCCAAAATATATTCATTTCTAGTAGTCACATCAAATCAGGGTATAATCTGTAATGTAAAAATTATGCAGCTTTAAAAATAACAAGGAATTATTCTGTTAGCACATTTGACTAGAAATGTTTGTGGAAAATGTTAGTAGGTGTTAAAGCTCATAGCACAGATTTTATTGTGTGACCTTAGTAGGAGAGTCTTGTAAAGCTAAACTTCAGATTTATTAAGGAGAGAACAAACTGGTTAAGTCCTTTTATGCTGTTAAAAAAAGTCACAATTGTCAGACAACTTTTCTTTTTAAAGGTCATGATTACTTGATGCCTTTTCCAGTCTTTATTTGAAACTCTAGTTTTGTAGGATTTCTTTTTTGTTCTCCCTCTTTTTTCTTTTGGTAGTGGGTGGAAGATTCTTTTAAAATGAACAGCTAAACATGTATGGTAACTATGAAAGTATAATGGAAATACTTTCATTCATGATTTTCTTTTTAGGCCAAAAAATGCTGAAGGTAAGTCAATGAGGGTATAATTGCATTGTGTTGTGTGGAAACTGTTCAGAGTTTTCTATTCAGAAAAGTAGACTCTGATTTAGAGCTTTAAATTGGGGTTATTTGTGAAATATTTTGCAATTCTCTTTAACAGCGTGGTGTTTTTGTATCTTATTGTTCTAGTTGATTGTTGGTATTTCCTCAAAAATAAAATTCTGTGTATGGGAGAAAATAGGAGGTGAGAATTTAACAAAAATTGGGGGGAAGAAAACTCCTCTTGACAGGTGGAGATACCTATGCCTTTATAGCTTTTCGAAATATAACAGTGCTTGAACTCTGTTTTTTAAGAGTTTACTTAAACTTTGTGATATATTTCACACAATTTGATTATGATAAGTATATTACATTTAATTCTGGTCTTTATTCTAAATTAATTTAAGCCTTTAAAACTTAACAAAATAATGCCTTGAGGTCGATTACTAATATTCACTTAAGTTATGTGCTAAATAATATTTCTTTGATTATATTACTTCGGTTTTATTAAAATAAGCTAAAATTAAAAAAGGTCTATAAAAGTGCAGAAATGGAATTATGTAAAAATAATTTTGATATTTTGCTGCAGAGACAGTTTAGAATTAAAGTATGTCTTGGTGTGTAATACTTTTACCTCTTATTGTTTTAAGAGCATCTGATCTGTTGGTTTTCAGTATTGATGTAAATTAACTGGAACCATTCTTTTTTTTTAATTGCAGGACTTGAGGCAGATACATAAAATTTGCTGGTAATTGGCTTTTTAAAATTTTAAGTGGTTAGAGTTCGTGAAATAGGACTAAGGTCTGAGATTTTATTTAAGAAAGTATACTTAATTTAAAAGTACTAATCCTAGAACTAGAGAAATCTTGTCAAGTAGAGCAAGTCCATATCTATAATTATTTTCAGTCATTACAGAGGAAGATGTGAATTGGTAAAATCTTCTTTGGGTCATAAATCATATTTCGAAAAGGGGCTAATGGGGGAAAAAGTACCTGCCTTCAGGCAGTTTTATATTATGTTATATGTTACTCGTGGGCTCATGTCACAAAAGGCTGCAAAACTTCACAAAAGAATTAAGTGTGTTGTAATTTAATAGGCTTGTTGAAAACTCTTTTTTGATAAATTTAGATATTTTTCATTTTTAAACATACAGTGATTTATCTTGGTGCTTTGCTTCAGTGTCAGTCTTTCTTATTAGTTTAGATATATTCTTATATTTTATATTAAAAATTTATTACCAGTAATATATTACTGCTTCAGTGTCTTCACTGTTCTTATTTAATTTCACCCATCTATGACACTTTATCAGCTACTTATTACTATTTTATTGTACTTTCTTGTACTGTTGTAAGGTATAGGCTCCAAGTCTAAAGTAGGAGCTAGTATATATTACAGTGCATATGACCATTTCTAATTTGACCTGTTACTGTAAAGAAGGCTAACAAGTGTGTAGGACTAGCCCACCCCTTCTGGTGCAATTGAAAACAGGCCTCAGAAGACTCAAAGGAATTCTTTTAACTCCTAGCAGGGCCACGGGGTCAATGTCAGATTTAGTCATGCTGTTATTTTAGCCCAGTGGTCCAGAGAGATGACTGAAAAGTGAGTCTTTTATTTCTTTTTTTGTGTGGTTATTAACAGGATTAAATGTAAGCCATTGTGTACTTAGTACCAATTAGTTTCTCATCTGAGAGGTTCATTATGATTTTTTTGTCAGTCTTCATCTTGTAATATTTATTTCATTGTTTGATTAGTTAGGGGGCTGAATGGGCTAAAGAAGAGTTATAGCAGTGCTTTTAAATTCATTGAGGATTTTAATAATCAACTTTTCAGATATGTGGACCTTGATTAAAAAATGAATCACATTGAAAATTGGAATGGAAAATGGTGAAGTTAAGTAAATTGCTTAAAATTTTCCTTTTCCTATTGTATTTTTTTTAGTCTTAAAATAGACTATCTTTATTATATCAATAATACTTATATTTCCTAGAAGTCTACTTCAGATTCTTAAACATATTTCTTAAAATTATGTTCAGTTTGCTGTGAATATGTAATTGTTATTCAGGAGGGGCATACATCATAAAAGCTCCAGAATTAAAAAACTCTTCCGGTTTCTGGGTTAGAAACATAGATTGAACTATTAAAAGTAGAACACAAGAATTCTAGGACAAAGATGGTTGTCAGTTATAAACAAGCCTTAATTAAAAAGGAGACAGCCTGAAGTTGATTCTTTATGCTGTTATAAATAAGTAAAATGCAAAATTGTATAAATTCAGAAAAGGGGAGCATATATATCCAACTTTTTAATTGCTTATTAGATTAGTGGTTTAGCTTCATATGTTTCATTAGATAATATGTCTCAGTTAATATATTGAGATAATTTAGTAAAATTTTGGACAAAATTGTTCTTATAAATTGAATTAAAGATGCTAATGTTGGCTAAAAGCAAGGAATAACCCACAATTAAAGTGAGTTATTTTGCTAATAAGTAATGACCTGAAGCTGTACGTTTTATATCCTGTTATTGAAGGATACAAAACATATTTTCACATGCATTCATCTTTAAATGAATATGCCTATAGGCTGATTAAGACTTGACATGAAGAGTTTTTTTTAACATTGGAAGTGGTAAATATTAATTTAAGCAAGTGTAATTACTACTATAACTTCTTCTGTAAGGAGAGAGTTGTCTAATTTATCTTAGATTGGTTGTTTTATGCTATTTAGATTATACGGTTGTACTAAGTCCTTTGCTTAACTACCACAATGTTTTGGTTCTTCGATTGCTTATTATGGAATCAAATATTCAGGATTTTATGATCCAAATAGTTATGAAGCATACAGATTCTGACATATAAGTTTTTTCCTCCTCAAATTGGTTGCAGGCATAGTGAATGGAGAGCTCTTGCTTTTTAGTATTGGTGTATCCAATTTTTGGAGAAACACATTTCTACAGAGTCTATCTACATGGATTTTTATTTTTTTATTTTTTAATTGTAACTTGAAAAGGACTTAGACCAAATAGAAAAGATCTTTTGACTACATGATAAATAACTTGCTTTATTATTGTCTAAAGTCAATATCCCTTTATTTACTCCATCCCCTTTTTAAAAACATCAAGGCATGGTAGTTGTATTCTGTTACTGTCAGATTTTAAGTAACAGGAAGTAATTCAGCAGTAACTTCCTGTTTAGTATGTTTTCGTTACATAGGAAAGTAATTTCTTTTGAGAGAAATGCTGCTCAGCATTTTCTCAACCTCTTTGGAAAATAAAACTCTTCAGTATAATGACCTTGTAAAATGGAAAAGGATAGACTTAAAAATTCTCCTTTTATTACTTTACTACAGAGGAAGCTGGAAGAAGTAAGATGTTAAGTTGAACATCTGACTCAGTTTCAGTATCAAATAATGTAATATTATTTAAAATTGGTGAATACTAATATTGATTGACCTAATATTTTTAAAATGTAGCAAATAGCATTGACTGTGACTTACTTCTTAACTTAAACCTGAATTAACTTTTGTTGTCTAAAAGAGTAGGTTCAGAAATTAACATTCAAATAACAGTAGGAAGCAGAGGTAAAGAACAGGCTATTCCTAGAGATAATTCATTAGAGTTCTTTTTCTTTAGCCACTTTCATGTAATAGTAACAATTGTAAACAATTGACTCATATATGTCAGTGTAATAAATAGACTGTTAAAAAGTTATCCCTATTTTTTGTAATTGCTACCTAAATACCTTCAAATTATGCTACTTTAAATACAACTCAATGAGAGTTTGGGAACTTAAAGTAATACTTTTTTGATTTTAAGACCACTACAGAATATTCTTTGCTTATAAATGTTCTTGAGATAATAGGAATTGAAATATAATTGAAAAATATTTACTTCTATTTTTCTAACTAGATGAGGCCTAATAAATACAGCAAAAAAAGAAACTGTTTTGAAAGTGTCTAATATTGACTGATGTAGAGATATAGATGTGTTACCTTATTTATTCCACAAAATTAAAACCTTAATAAAGATGGGGGGGAAACGCCTAGCAAATCCCAAGAACATAAATGGGATTTGAGTGAAGAATGAATAGAACGAAAATAAAGACCCAGTATTTTAGTCCTTAGCTCTTAAGTTTTATATCCAAAGCTTTAACATTTTGGGCTTTTACGTTTCCACAGTTCAGTTGACTTTCTTTCATAAAGGCATGACAGTCAAGTTATGATAAAAAGTAATAGCGCATATAGTATTTTTATTAGCATCTAAGAAACCATCTGTATTTGAATAAATAATAACTTAGAATTGATTTTTATAGCTTTTAAATGCAGAACAAACATTGGTGGCTTCTGAATGAAAAGAAAGTATTATTTTAAACTGCATTTGATGCATTTAATTTAATTTTATTTATTACTTTGCTTGAAATGTATCAAACAGAATGATCATTTACGTACTATGATTTTATTGGTTTAGCCAGGCTCATTGATCAGTTAAAAACACTATGTTCTAAGAATGATTAATATTTATCAGCTAATTTTTATTAACATATTTTAAAAAGCATTTACATGGTAATATATTTTGCCTAAAAAGGAATTTTTGTCTCTGTTTTATAAAGATGCTTTGTAGTTGTATTTGTATCTTTCACTGACTTTTACCTAGTATCTTCAACAATTAGTAATTGTTTCTTAATATTGGAGAAGAAAAAAGAGTCTGTACTTGCTTCTGTGCTATTGTTAGTGGTGGTTGGGTTTTTTTGTTTGTTTGTTTGTTTTTGCCTTATAGGCATTGATTTTAAAAATCTGTAAACTTTTAATAGCCAAAAAATATATTTAATATCCATCCATTTAGCCAACAGGTAATCAGAAGTTAACTGTGAGTCACTTTGCAAGGTGTGCCTTGCAAAGGATGAATCAGGTACAGACCCTTACCCACCAATGCTAGAGTTAAATATGAGACAAGAGATGAGTGGTGTGGGACTACAGGAGAAAGTAGTAACAATTGTAAAGAAAATTGTAAAGAATTAAAATTGTTACTATTATATGAGACCCATAAGAGAGTTATGGAACTACAGGAGAAAAAAGACAGTGCTTTCATGAGGGGTGAGGGAGAGATAGAATATGTCATGTACTTAGGGGAGCAGCAGACTCTTAATTCTGTTTTGAATAGGTTAGTGTTTCTGAGACTGGGTTCCTCAGTCTCCTAGAGACCATTTGCATGAGGTTTTTTGTTGCTTAAGAATTTAAAAAATTTGTAATTTTATTTTGATATTAGAAAGATTTTAAAAAAGGAAAGATACTGTACTTACTAGAAAAATAACACTTTGTAGTGATAATTTACAGTTGAAAGGCATATGTTATAGAGTGAGATTTTAGTTTCTTAATGCAGTGTTAATTTGGGGTTTGTGCACAGATTTGATGTTTGAGAAAAAAATTTTTACTTTTTATTTTTGAGACAGAGTCTCACTGTGCCACCCTCAGTAGAGTGCCATGGCTCACAGCAATCTCAAACTCTTGGACTTAAGTGATTCTCTTGTCTCAGCCTCCCAAGTAGCTGGGACTGCAGGTGCTGGCCACAATGCCCAGCTATTTTTTTGTTGCAGTTGTCATTGTTGCTTAGCTGGCCTGGGTTGGGTTTGAACCTGCCATCCGGGGTGTATGCGGCTGACGCCATAACCACTGTGCTATGGGCTCTGAGCCTAAGAAAATATTTTTAAGGGGCTCATGTATTTTAAGTTTGAGAAACTAAGGCTTAGGCTGATAATTTTAAATTAGTTCGTACTCTGAACCACATTCAAACTGATGGCAGAAGGTAGGTAGCCCAGATGAATAGCAAGGGGATCTATTTTGGGATTGCTTTCTTTTTTGAGGAGACAAGGGCATTAAGCAAGGTAGCTTAGCGTTCTCTGTAAGTCCCAAAATTCTTGAATTTTTTTACATCACCTCTATTGAGGATTTAAATTGGTAGCAGTGCTGATGAATAGGTTCAGTTTGCGTGATTATAAACAGTAATGAACCTCAAATTTATTAAAATAGCAAGTAGAATTCCTAAATATATTCTTAGCATAAACTAGATCTGTTAAAATTATTTTTGTTATAACCTAGTGTTCTATATAGCAATCAAAGCCTTTGTGTAATTGATTGCTTTTGGAATCCTGATTTTACTTACTGCTTATAGTTTTGCAATAAGTTAACAGTTTATTTTCATTAGACCTTAGGAAACCTGGATTATCTGGTAGAATCTGGTAGGATTTTGTTTTATAAATTGGGGGGAAACTCGAAAGGAATAAACAAGTAGTACTATTTAATTTATAGTTCAGTGTTGCTAAAGAAATTTGAGTTTTACCTGTATGCAGCATAGTAAGTATAAGAATAACTGTACTGAATATCTCAAACATTGCACAATTCAGGGCGAAAACATTGAAGAACATTTTTCTTTATTCTTAAAAAAATTTTTTTATGGGAAAAAATACCCCTTCCACTCCTAACAAACAAAACTGATCAAGGTAAGAATTAGATGGTGTCTTTTAGTTCCTTATATTTCTCCTGAAATTTGGCCTGGGGACTGAATTTCTAGGAACTACTATTCTTATCTGGGGGAGAAAGACTATCTATTTTGATTAGAGAGAGAAAGTTAGTGACATTAATTGCTCCCATCATATAGAAATAGAATGAATTTGTTTCATCCGTAGATTCTTATTTTCTTAGAGTATTTTTTGCATGTAATAAATGCTACTTTGGGATAATTTATTACTGTTTAGGGCTCTTAATAGTTTATGTGTCAGCTTGCCTTTATAGAAAAATATATTTAAGTTGCTTTGACAGACTTTAAATAACAAATGGGAAACACAGGATTGCCGTCTTTTCTTTTGTCTTTCTTATTTTTTAAATTCCTGAACAATTGTGAGCATTTACAACTTCCTGTGCCCAGAAATTCCCTGAAACATTTAGAAGCTACTAAAACACTCAAGCTCTGAAAGAAGTCCCAAAGATACATCACTATTTGACTGCAAACATTTTAAGAAGTCACTGATTATAATGAACACAGCCTTTAATGGCAGTTTTTCCTCTCCTTTTCACTAGAATGTGACAGAGTGTCATTAAGGTTTTAGAAATGAATGCTCTTGAGGAAAGGAGGATCATTGGGACCACAATAATGCCCAGTATGGGGCCGTGGGATTCTCAGTTGGGCTCATTTTAGGATTTTAATCAGGTTTGAGAAGGGGGTGGAGAGGAAGGGAATGGAAATAGACAAGAGCTTTAGGACACCTGCCTGTACCACCAGGGTGCTTACTTTCTCATTGATCTAGATGTTGTATTTGTAAGGTATAATGTCGAAAGGCAAACAACATTCTAAATATTTTGAGGGCCAATAAACAAAATCAGCCCTAACTATTTATATTTGGAAGCACGTAATTTCTCTTTTGCATGTAACTTAAACTGTTTGGATTTATTAAATCTGAAATTTCATCTAAATTGTAATTTCACGTCTGCTCTAAGGATATTGTTTTAACTCATAGTTCTTTTCTCTGGTGACAGTAATTGCCCTTGATGTATTCTGCAGGTCAATCAGATTGTATCACAAAAGAGTGCAAATAATAAATGTGTTCTAGAAACAGCTATGTCTCAGCAGAGGAACAGTAAAGCATATTTTTGCATCAGATGTTGAAATAACATCCAGAAGGTATTGCATCAAATATAAATGTAAATCTTTTTTTTTTTTTTTTTTGAGACAGAGTCTCAAGCTGTCACCCTAAGCCCTCGGTAGAGTGCTATGGCATCATAGCTCACAGCAATCTGAAACTCTTGGACTTAAGCAATTCTCTTGCCTCAGCCTCCCAAGTAGCTGGGACTACAGGTGCGCGCCACAACACCTGGCTTAAATGTAAATCTTTTTTAGTGGGTTTAGGGTAGAAAGATGGGTTATTTTTATGTGTTCAGTCAGAATTTCCTTCTTTAAGTTTCCTGACAACAAGAAACACTGTCAGCTTCATATTTAATGGCTAACATTTAACATCTATGAAGTTTGTTTTATGATTTTTAAAAAATTTTATTGTATATACACTGCTTGAGAAGTTACCTTTCCTTTTTAATAAGTTACAACGGTGTGTCTGAGCAGGTGTTTTCTGTGATTCATTATAGCACTGGAATTTATAAAGCATGATTTATTTCTTGACTTTTTTCATTTGAAGTCAGAAATTGCTAGCATTCTTAAGTCTTTTTCTCAATGAGAGCAAACCTTTTCTCTACATAAAATGATCATTCTGTTTGTTTTATTTGGTATTTTAGTATTAAAGCTGACATTGGAAAAGGTTGCTTTTATTTTACCTTTTGACTTAGCTACCTGTTTTATTAAAAATTTTAAATTATCTTCATATGTTAAATCGTTAAAAAAATTCTTTTTTCTTTGACTTTACAATGGTGTTGGTCTCTGAATATAAACGTAGATCTCATTTTTCTTAGTAGACTTGTTAGCTCAGTGCCACATTACTAGTTCTTTATGTTGGTATTGTATATCTCCACACAAAATAAAATCATGAACCTTCTTCCCTTTAAAAAAAAATAAATTGAAACGAGCAGTTTTTCAATCTGATCTGGCAACCTGGGCTTAAAGTAGAAATGATTAACAGTGATGGATCTTATATAATAGAAAGGGATTGAGAGTTTCTTTCCCAGTAGAGCTCTAAAGATTTCTCACCATCTATAGAAGATTAAATAACCGGCCTTGAATTATGTAGGAAAATAAGCTGAATTTTCCCTTCTTTCTTTGAGTTCTGTTTGCTGTTACTTTCTTTAAAATAAACTTTTAGTTTTAAAACAGTTTTAGGTTTACAGAAAAATTGCAAAGATGGTGCAGCTGTTGCCATATGCTGTATACTCAGTTTTCCTTATTGGTAACATCTTACATTAATAGAGTACATTTGTCAAAATTAATGGGACAATACTGGTACTTTATTCAGATTTCTTTAGTTTTTACCTAATGTCCTTTTTATGTTCTAGGATCCTATCCAAGGTAAAACATTAGATTTAGTTATTATATATTTTTAGGTTCCTCTTTGCTATGATGGTTTTTCATACTTTCCTTTTTTTGATGACCATATGAGCATTGAGGAATATTAGTCAGATATTTGTACAATGTCTGGCAATTGGGATTTGTTTGATGTTTTTCTCATAATTACACTGGGGTTATGTGTTTGGGAAGGAAGACCATGGAAAGAAAGTGCCATTCTCATCACATCTTATCAACATGACTTACAATGTTAGTGTTGATCACTTGGATGAGGTAGTGTTGGGATTCTCTATAATTAAGATGCTTTTTTCCCCTCTGCTTTCATACTGTGTTCTTTGGAAGGAAGTCACTGTGCATATTTCATACTTAAAGCATAGAACATTATGTTCCACCTTCTTGAGGGTGGAGTATCTATAAAAATTATTTGGAATTCTTATACATTCTTTGGTTTTCCTCATTCATTCTTATCCATATGAACTCACGGATATTTATTTTGTGATTGAGTTATAAACTAATAAAACTTTATTGTATTGCTTAAATTGTTCCAACTTTGGTCTTTGGTGTGCTTTCAGTTGTTTCTTGTGTCTCTTGACATACTCCCATCTTTTTTTTTTTGTAACAGAGTCTTACTTTGTTGCACTTGGTAGAATGCTGTGGTGTCACAGCTCACAGTAACCTCAAACTCTTGGGCTTCAGTGATTCTCTTGCCTCAGCCTCCTGAACAGCTGGGACTACAAGCCACCGCTACAATGCCTGGCTATTTTTTAGAGACGGGGTCTTGCTCTTACTCAGGCCGGTCTTAAACTCCAGAGCTCAAGCAATCCGCCTGCCTCAGCCTCCCAGAATGCTAGGATTACAGGCGTGAGCCAGCACACCTGGCCTCTTTTTTTTTTTTTTTTTTTTTTAAAGCTCTTCCTTACTTTTTGGCACTATAAGACCCTATAGTTTTATCTTGTGTGTTTCTTCCCCCCCAGACTTTCAATCAGCTGTTTCTGGAAGGAGTCTTTGTTCCTTTAATTTTAGAGTGAGATTACAAACCAAGGTCTTGTCACTTATTGTCTTTACCTTCAATGTAGTTATAATGGATTGAGTCAAATCATGGACATACTTGAATATCTACTCCTGGATAATATTAGATAAAATTCAGTGGCTGGTTCACAGTGCAGCCATGTTCTCAATGATTCATAAGGAAACTGGTTTGTTTAGGTGTTTGTTGTTCTGGAGATATTTGTATTCTCATGTTATCAATTTAAGCCTCTTTTTTTGCTTGGTTTGCCTTGGTTTTTCCCAGAGGTCTTTCAAATTTTATGTACTTTCTATGTTTATTACATCTTTTTTGTTTTTAAAGAAACAGGATCTATTCTGTTATCCAGGCTGGAGTGCATTATCATAGCTTACTGAAGCCTTGAACTTCAGGGCTCACATGATCCTCCTACCTCAGCCTCCCCACCTAGCTGATATTATAGGTGTGTGCCACTGTACCAGCTAATTAAAAACATTATTTTATGGAGATGTGGTCTTGATATGTTGCTGAGACCAGCCTTGAACTTGTGGCCTCAAGTGGTCCTCTCACCTCAGCCTCCCAAAGTGCTAGGATTAAGGCATGAGCCACAGTACCTAACCTTGTTGTTTTTGTATCTTCATATAACTCGTATTAATGTTTGGGCATAAACTGTTTTGGGATTCTTTTATCGCTTCTTAGAATTTGATAATTGTGTTTTTTTCCTTTGAAAATTCTTAGACTCTGGACAGTTTTAACAGGGGAGGTTGTCCAAACCTTTGGTGTTATTCTCCTCCTTAATTATTGCAAGGTTTTTAAGAAATTATATGCAGTATGCATTGGGTACTAGGATTATGTGGAGCATGTTAATAATTTTTATTTAACTTCTTTTTTTAGGGAAACTACCACAAAAAGAAGAGTCATTAGTAGTTAAGTCATTTTAGAATGGAAGAATTGTGAGAAAATACATCCTGTTTCATAACTACCTAGTTACCTATTTATCCCAAGAACCTTTGGGGATCCTGATTACTCTTGAGGGTAGTGGGATACCAACTGTTTCTTCTTTGCTTCTTTAGTATCAGTAATGAAAATAGTGCTTAGAAACCTTTTTAGGATTGTATGTCATTATTAATTGTTTGATATATGACAGTTAATTAGAGATTTTTTTTGTGTGTGTGTGTGTAGAGACAGAGTCTCACTTTATTGCCCTCGGTAGAGTGCCGTGGTGTCACACAGCTCACAGCAACCTCCAACTCTTGGGCTTAGGCGATTCTCTTGCCTCAGCCTCCCGAGTAGCTGGGACTACAGGCGGCCGCCACAACGTCCAGCTATTTTTCTGTTTTTGCAGTTCGGCCAAGGCCGGGTTTGAACCCGCCACCTTTGGTATATGGGACCGGTGCCCTACTCGATGAGCCACAGGTGCCGCTCTAATTAGAGATTCTTGATTTCAGTTTGATGATTTTAAAAGTTAAGGTGAATAAAATCAGACCTTTATCTTATACCTTACACAAAAATCAATTCAAAATGGATTGAAGACTTAAATGTAAGATCTAGAGCTATGAAAATCCTATAGGGAAAAAGTTGTTTGATTTTGTTCTTGACAGTGATTTTTTTGGATGTGATACTGAAAGCATAGGCAGCAAAAGCAAAAATAAAAAAGTGGAACGGTATCAAGCTAAAAAGATTCTTCACAGCAAAAACAAAACAGTGAACAAGATGAAAAGTTAACCTGTAAGTGGAAGAAAATACTTATAAAACATATATTTGGTAGGGGCCAATCTTCCAAAATTTATAAAGAATGTATACATCTGTTTGTTTAGATCCTTGACCACTTTTTAATAGGGTTATTTCAAAGAGGACATAAAAATGTCTTAACAGGTATATGAAAAGGTGCTCAAAATTACTAATCCTCAGGGGAATAAAAATCAAAACCATAATGTGATGTTACTTCACACCTTTTAGGATGGTTATTATCAGAAAGTCAAATGACAAACATATGTTGGTATGAGAATGTGGAGAAATGGGAACACACTGTTAGCGGGATTGCAAGTTGGTACAGCCATTATGGAAAATATCATTGCGGTTCCTCAAAAAACTAAAACTAGAGCTATCATCTGATCCAACAGTTCTACTTTTTCAGTTCCAAAGAAGTGAGATCACTCTCTTGAAGAATTAAATGGGTTATTACAAAAGGTTTGAGATAGACAAAAATCAAACGTAAAATCCGCGGAGTCGGAAACAAATGAAGCCCTCCCAGCAACACTGATAGCTGAGCAAGTTGAAACTTGCACAGGTGAATCAGAAAGGATGCTGTTGACTATGTTTCTGGAAAGTGAAATAATGGGCCAACACAGTCTTTTTTTTTTTCGAGACAGAGCCTCAAGCTGTCTCCCTGGGTAGAGTGCTGTGGTATCACAGCTCACAGCAACCTCAGGCTCCTGGGCTTAAGAAATTCTCTTGCCTCAGCCTCCCAAGTAGCTGGGACTACAGGTGCCTGCTACAAATTTTTTTTTTTTTTTTTGGTTGTTGTCATTGTTTGGCAGGCCCAGGCTGGACTCGAACCTGCCAGCTCTGGTATATGTGGCTTGTGCCTTACCTGCTTGAGCTACAGGCGCCGAGCCATAACACAGTCTTATCTCAAAACTTCTGTAGTAAGCCACGTATCTATATTTCCATGTTTGTTGGAATATGTATAGCATACACTTGGTAAGCATGTATGTAGTTCAGCTGGTTGAAGTAGAAGTGAGTGAACTGCCACTTAAGTTTTAAGAAACAAATTGAGAGCATTTGTCATTTTAGTCAGTGGATTAAATAAAGATTTGTTAAGAGAGTATATTGTGACATTTTGAAGAGTCTACATCTCTGAAATAGAAACCAGTTAAAATGATCCAAGGAGTAATTAATATATGGTTACTTTTCCCCTATGTCCCACATGTTCCAAATGTTTAGGGGTGTTGTAGTCCCCAAGAAATTGGTTTAAGCACTTCGCACTACATTAAACAAGAATTTGTAGGCAGGACAGATTTGATGAGTGAAGCAAAGCGGGGGGAGGGGGGGAGCCAAAAATGGATTTTGATTATGCATGGGTGGTAGTCAAGGGATGGAGAATGAGGGGAGAGGTGTGTAAAGAGTATCTGGAGGGGCCATACAGGGGAGTAATTGTGTCAAACAGGATTGGGAGAGTCATTTATATGACATTTCCCCCAGATTTGTACATTTTATCTTGAATTTTATACTAAGGAACATAATAAATATAGATATTTAGGTAATATGGAAACAAATGTTTTCTCTTTCTGGGGTGGATTGGCTTATATGATTTTATTATAAAATGAATGTGGTAATCTTTTTATTTTATAATTCTTTGACTTCATCATTACAAGAAAGCTTTTGTATATGATGTGTGAAAGAGCAAAGAATGCAGGGCAGCCAACAGTTGTTTACAACCTGGTTTGCAAATGGCAACGAAATATATTAGTTTGTCAGCTGAATGAAAAAATTAAGCTTATTTTTCTTTCTGTGGCAAATTAATTTTACTGTAGTATGCCACAGCCACTTTCATTGCAATCCTCCTAGTCTTGGAACAGCAGCCAATTCCAGGAATTAAGAGAATTAGGTTACTTTGCCTAGTGGCACAAAAAATACCCAAGGTATTAAATCATTGGCTTGTCTGTTTGGGGCACAATCAGAAATAAAGTTTAGAGATAAAAGTTGATTTGCATACTGTTTACATTTGTTCATACTTTAATAGGTATATTTTTCTACTTTGCTCAGATTTGTATAATTCTTTTTGAATCGGATTTTCAATTGCTATTAGGTTCAGAGGAGTAGAATTTTAATGAAATTATAGGATAAAGACTAAATCTAGGCTATAACTACAGTAACTTGTTGCTACTGGCTATAAAATATTTTAACCTATTGATTGTTAATGTGTTTAATGACTATATATAGTAATATAAATGTTATGTGAGTGTATATAACATTTTAAAGTGTTTACTAATCTTTTATATCAAGTAATATGGGAAACCCACTTAGTAGTGGGGAAAATGTTAATTTTAACTTCAATGTTTGATAAAAAAATGTTATTTTTGTGCTTGAAGCAGTAAAAACAGAGATGAAAGTGACTAGATGAGAACCTTTTGATTTTGTTAGGATAATCGCTACTCAACCTTATGGCTAAAGATCAAGTGTGATTTTGTTAGGATAGAACTTGGTCAGCTGTTATAGCTGTCTTTATTACTGCAACTCAATGACTTTTGAGATTTGGGGAGAAATTGTTTTAACTTTTCACTTTTAAACTCTGAAGGTCTTCTTTGCCTTTCTGTTCTTACAGTGATTATTATTCTATTTTGAAGCTACAACAATGGAAGACATCTTTGGCTGTACAGAATCTCTCTGTAGAACCACTGTGCTCTTAAATCTCCCAAGATTAAGGAGGAAGAAATTGTTTTAGAATAAGTAGAAAGATATCAGGAAAACTAATTAGTCTTTAGGGTCTCTGGCAAGTAAAAAACAGAATAAAGATAAAGAATGCTGTGAATACCTAAAAGTAACCTATTTATAATTTATAATATGGTCCAGGTTTAACACTTAAAATTTAAAGTTGAAACCCTAGCTTGGTGTTGTGGCAGGCTCCTGTAGTCCAGCTAAGACTTGGCAGGCTGAAGCAGAAGAATCATTTGAGCCCAAGAGTTTGAGGTTGCTGTGAGCTAGGCTGATGCCATGCCACTCTAGCCTGGGGCAATAAAGTGAGACTGTGTCTCAAAAAAAGTAAAATTGAAACTTAATAAATTTAAATTTCCAAATCAGTAGAATTTAAAAAGATTCCTACAATGTTTAAACATTAGGACCTTTTGTGGTATTACCTTATACAAAGTATCACTGTGCTACTTCTCATTGACTTAGGGCTGCCCGACATTACTTGAAAGATCTTGCTGCAACCTTTGGAAATAATGCTTAAAAGAATGTTGCATCTAGGCCTGTCCAAGTCCAGTGTGATGTTTACAACTAACTGATCAAAACCAGTTAAAAATTTCTTCATTCAGGCTCAGCGCCTGTGGCTCAGCGGGCTAGGGCGCCAGTCACGTGCACCTGAGCTGGTGGGTTCGAGTCCAGCCCGGGCCCGCCAAACAACAATAATGGCTGCAGCCAAAAAATGGCCAGGTGTTGTGGCGGGCGCCTGTGGTCCCAGCTGCTTGGGAGGCGGAGGCGGCTTGAGCCCAGGAGTTGGAGGTTGCTGTGAGCTGTGATGCCATGGCGCTCTGTCCGGGGTGACGGCTTGAGGCTCTGTCTCAAAAAAAAAAAAAAAAAAAATTTCTTCATTCCTTCTCCACTTCTACTGCATTTGACTATCCTAAAAGATTATCTAGGTCAGAATTTCCCAAATTTGATTCTATGTCAGATTTGACAGTACATTCTTAGGCTCCAACTCAAGTCTAATGAATTACAGTCTATGCAGGTAAAAAGCTCAGGAATCTTATTTTAACAAGTCTCTCAGTGTTAGACTGGCATAGATTGATTGGAAATCACTGCCAGTGCGCTCATTTTCTAGATGAAAAATCACAGGCCCAGAAGAGATAAGTGACATGTCAATGTATATTCAGTTTTGCCCTCTTTGGCAGGGCTGTGCAGTTTGCAGAGTATTTTGAGTTTAGGTCATATTAGCTGTAGAACTCCTTTGGGTGATGGACCGTGCTCAAATGCCTCTTAGGAGCAAAAGGTTCTTCATTTGACTCTTCAAGACATTGTCATGGCAGACAACATTTCCTGAGCTATAGTAGGTGGACATTAAAGCCATGATAGGAGGCGGCGCCTGTGGTTCAGTGAGTAGGGCATCAGCCCAATCAATATACTGAGGGTGGCGGGTTCGAACCCAGCCCCCGCCAAACTGCAACAAAAAAAATAGCTGGGTGTTGTGGCAGGCGCCTGTAGTCCCAGCTACTCAGGAGGCTGAGGCAAGAGAATCCCCTAAGCCCAAGAGCTGGAGGTTGCTGTGAGCTGTGTCTCCCACAGCCCTCTACCAAGGGTGACAAAGTGAGACTCTGTCTGTAATAAATAAATAAATAAATAAATAAATAAATAAATAAATCCATGACAGGAGGATAATCCAAATATCTTCTCCTTCACATTAATATCCTATGTATAAGTATAGTCAGATATTTTTGGAACTTGCAGGAATAACTTCAGAAACTAGATCCAATTAAAAACATGTGACTAAAATATATAAATTGGTGTTAGCAAAGTACTATTTTTGTATCCAACTTCAAGATATAACTGACATACTACACACATTTAAAATATACAAGTTGACAAATCTTAATATATCTAGATACACACATAGGAAGCCCTCATCACAATCAAGATAGTGAACTTAAAAACCTCCAGATGTTTCTTTATGCTCCTTTGCAGTCCTTGTCGCCTGCTGCTCCTTACCCTCCTCCATCCTC
Organism: Perodicticus potto; assembly: GCA_963574655.1. Classification (NCBI taxonomy): domain Eukaryota; kingdom Metazoa; phylum Chordata; class Mammalia; order Primates; family Lorisidae; genus Perodicticus; species Perodicticus potto. The sequence goes on along the minus strand of CAUYRH010114747.1, from coordinate 9,011 downwards.
AGGGAGCAATTGCTTTCTGTCACAATAGATTAGTTTTGCATTTTCTAAAATTGTATGTAAGTGGAAACATATAGTGGAAACTTTTTTCAGGAATGGAGGAGGGCTGGCTTATTTCAGTGAGCTGATTTTGAGAGTTGTCCATAAAATAGCAGATGCCGATACTTAAGAAAAAATTACCTTATATTCGTTTTAGGAATATCCCATAGTTTATCCATTCAGTTGATGGACATGTGAATTATTTTCAGGTTTTAGGAATTATAAATAAAGCTGCTAAGTAGTACAAATCTTCATACAGACATAAGCTTTTATATTGAGTAATTACCTGGAAGTAGAATATCTTGAGTTATGTGGATATGATGAATATGAGTATCTTTTTTTTTTTTTTTTTGAGACAGAGCCTCAAGCTGTCACCCTGGGTAGAGTGCTGCGGCGTCACAGCTGACAACAACCTCCAATTCCTGGGCTCAAGCGAGTCTCCTGCCTCCGCCTCCCAAGTAGCTGGGACTACAGGTGCCCGCCACAATGCCCGGCCATTATTTTTTTTTTGGTTGTAGCCGTCATTGTTGTTTGGCAGGCCCAGGCTGGATTCTGGCTGGATTCGAACCCGCCAGCTCAGGTGTACGTGGCTGGGGCCTCAGCCGTTTGAGCCACAGGCGCCTAGCCAACATGGGTATCTTTTGAAGAAAACGTCACTTTTAGTTTTCTAAACTGGTTTTACCCTTTTACATTTGTACTCATACATCAATGGATGAGACTTCCAGTTCTTCCACAGTCTTGCTAACACTTCCTGTGGTCAATCTTTATAATTTTAGTTATTCTAATATTTGTTCAGTAGTTTCGCATTATGATTTTAATCGATATTTCATTAAGGACTAATGCTATTGAGCATCTTTTTATTTATTTGCCTGTTTTTCAGTTTTTGTGTGGCTTTTTATTCACTTAACAGTGTCTTTCTTGTTTTGTTTTGTTTTTTAAAATAGTGTCTTGCTCTTGTCTTTGGGCTAGAATGCAGTGGTGTTACCATAGTTCACTGCTACTCAGACTCCTGGGCTCAGGGAATAGCTGGGACTATAAGCATATGCCACTGTGCTTGGCTAGTTTTTCTATTTTTAGTAGAGATGGGGGCTTGCTCTTAGGCTGTTCCCGCACTCCTGCGCTCCAGCAATCCTCCCTCCTCAGCCTCCCAGAGTGTTTCAATTACAGACAATAGCCGCTGTGGCTGGCCTTAATAGTGTCTTTTGAAAAACAAGAGCTTCTAATTTTGGAACTCAATTTATCAGTTCTTTTATGGTCATGTTTTGGGTGTTGAATCTCAGAAATCTTTGCCTGACCAAGGGTCGTAAGTCTTTTCTACTTTGTTCCCTTATAAAATTCTTTAAGTGTTAGGTTTGGCATTTATTTGGTTCTGTGATTCATTTTGTTTGTTAATTTTTGTATGAAGTGATGTATAAATCAAAGTTCCATTTTTACATGTGGATAGTGAACTATTATAGCACCATTTTTCTCTACAGAATTATCTTTGAGGTTTTTTAAAATTAATTTTCCATATATGGGCATATCTAATTTTGGAGTCTCTTCTATTCCATTGATCTGTTTGTCTATCTTGATGCCAGTCTATACTCTGTAGATTTTGTAGCTTTGTAGGAAGTCTTGACATTAGAGTGGTAGTCTTCCGACTTTGTTCATCTTCAGAGTTGTTTTGGTTATCCTAGATCCTTTGCTTTTCTATTTTGATTTTATCACTAGTTGATGTGTTGAAAATATCTAGTGCCTCATATAATTAACATGGTATATATCTCTCTATTAAAGTCTTCTTTAATGCCTCTCAACAATATTTTTTATATTTTTAAATTTATCTGTATTTTATATTTTTTGATGGTGTCACAAAAGAGTTTCAGAATTTCAATATCCAGTGTTGCTGGTATATATTTGGATCTTGACTCTTATAACTTTGCTAAAATCATTTCTTAATTCTCAAAATATTCTGGTAAACTCTACTAGATATTCAGTGTTCTTGAATGTATCATATGCAAATAAAGACAGTTTTACTTCTTTCTTTCCAAGGCAAATGACTTTACTTACTTTTCTTGCCTTATTGCACTGAATAAAACCTCTAGTAATTGTTGAAAAGAAGGGATGGGAATGGACATCCTTGTCTTGTATCTGATTTTAAGAGAGAAGTATGGAGTCTTGTACTATGTACAATGTTATCTGTTGGTTTTTTATAGATGCCCTTTATTGGTTTGAGAAAATTTCCTTCTATTCTGTTTCCTAAACATTTTTATGGAATTTATGTTGGATTTTGTCATGCTTTTTGTGCATCTGTTGAGATGATCTTTTTTTATTTGTTTGTCTTTTGTTTTTTTGAGACAGAGTCTCATTATGTCACCTTCAGTAGAGTGCTGTGGCGTCACAGCTCACAGCAACCTCAGACTCTTGGGTTTAAGTGATTCACTTGCCTCAGCCTCCCTTGTAGCTGGGACTCACAGGCACCCGCCACAACGCCCGGCTGTTTTTTTGTTACAGTTGTCATTGTTGTTTAGCTGGCCCAGGCTGGGTTTGAACCCGCCAGCCCCGTTGTGTGTGGCTGGCACCATAACCACTATGCTACAGGCCCCGAGCCCTTATTTTTTTTTTTAAATGTAGTGAATTATTCAAATTGATTTTTCAGATATTAAAACAGGTTTGTATTTTTGGGTTAAGTAATACTTTGGTCATTCTGCATTATCATTTTAATACATTGCTGGAATAAACATATTGTCCAGAGTTTTTGTATACATATAAATGAGGGATATTTATCTGTAGTTTTCTTGTAAAGTTTTGGTCTTGTTATCCAAATAATGCTGACCTCATAGAATGAATTGAGAATTATTCCCTTTTCTTCTGTTTTCTGAAAGATTTTATGTAAAACTGGTAGTATTTCTTTCTTAAATATTTGGTACAATTAAATATTTACTCTGGGCCTGGAGTTTTCTTTGTGGGAAGATTTCTAACTACAAATTCAGTTTCTTTAATAGATAGAGGACCAATCAGGCTATCAATTTCTTCAGTAAGCTTTAGTGGTGCATGTTTTTAAGGATTAAAAATACCTCAACTAAGTTGTTGAATTTATTGGCATGTAGTTGTTCATAATATTCCCTTATTTATGATATGTATGGAATCTCTAATGATATCACCTTTCTAATTTTTCTTTTGAGACAGGGGCTCACCTTGTCACCCTGGCTGGAGTGCAGGAGTGTCTTCATAGCCCCCTGCTTGTTATCTTGAACTCCTATTTAAGTGATCCCCCTGCCTTAGCCTCCTGAGTGGCTAGGATTGCAGGTTTGTGTCACCATGCCTAATTTTTTTGGTAGAGATAGGGTCTTGCTGGTTTTGAACTCTTGGCCTCAAACCTTGCTCTCCCAGAGTGCTAGGATTATACACGTGGGCTATAGCTACCTTTCTTGTTTTTTCCCCTGTTATTTCTGATTTGAAATTAGTAAATTTTATTGGTATTCTCAGAGAACTAGTTTTTGGCTTCACGGGTTTTTCTGTCATTTTTGTTTTCTAATTATTTTGTTTTTCACTTTCTTCTTCATTAGGTTCCTTTTTATGTTTACAGTGGATTTTCTTTGCCCTTATTTTTTATTATCTTAAGGTAGAAGTTAATGTTGATTATAGACTGTTGTTTTAGTGCTGTAAACTTCTCTCTAAATACTGTTTTATGGCATCCAACAAATTTTGATATGTTGTGATTTCATTATCTCTCTGTTCAAAATGTATTCTAATTTCCTTTGTAATTTTTTTGTCTTTGACCCATGGATTACTTAGAAGTATGTTATTTAACTTCTATACATAATTTGGGATTCTCCAGAGGACTTTTGTGGTTGATTTCTAATTTAATGTATTGTGTTCGAAGAACATACTTTGTATCATTTGAATCCTTTTAAGTTTATAAATACTTGTTTAATAGCCCAGAATAGGGTCTCTCTTAGTAAATGTCTTCAACAAGAATGTCATTTAGGTAAAATGTTGGAAAATTTTAGCCATTATTTTTTCAGATTTTTTTGTCTTTCCCTTTGGATATTGGAATTACATGTATATTAGGCTGCTGAATCCCACAGCTCAGTGAAGATTTTTTTCATTCTTTTTATTCTTTTTTTTTTTTGAGACAGAGCCTCAAGCTGTCACCCTGGATAGTGTGCCGTGGCATCACAGCTCACAGCAACCTCCAATTCCTGGGCTCGAGCGAGTCTCCTGCCTCCGCCTCCCAAGTAGCTGGGAGTACAGGCACACGCCACAGCGCCCGGCCATTTTTTGGTTGCAACCGTCATTGTTGTTTGGCGGGCTGGGCTGGATTCGAACCTGCCAGGTCAGGTGTATGTCGTTGGCGCCTTATCTGCTTGAGCCATAGGCGCCGAGCCCATTATTTTTATTCTTTTTCTCTGTTTTACTATAAAAAGTTCTTGTTGATACGTTAAGTTCAGTTATCTTTTCTCCTGTCATTCTATCCAGTGTGTTTTTAGTCTCAGATATTATACTTATCATCTCTAAAAGTTTTCCTTGAGTCTTTTTAATATCCTCCATGTCTATATTTTTGAATATAAGGAATATAGTTATAACAACTGTTTTATGGCTTTTATCTCCTAATTGAACATTTTTGCAAGTCTTGGTTGGTTTCAGTTGATTGATTATTTCTTTTCCCTCCTCATCTTGAGTCATGTTTTCCTGCTGCTTTGCAATTTTTGATTATAAGCCAAATAGTAGTTTTTTGTTTTTTTTTTTTTTTGAGACAGTCTCACTTGTCATCCTCGTAGAGTGCTGTGGCATCACAGCTCACAGCAACCTCAAACTCTTGGGCTTAAGCTATTCTCTTGCCTCAGTCTCCCAAGTAGCTGTGACTACAGGTGCCCTCCACAACGCCCGGCTACAGATAGTAATTTTGACTTGTTTAGTGTTGGTTATTTTTTACATTCTTTTTTTTTCTTTTTTTTTGAGGTAGAGTCTTACTGTGTTGCCCTTGGTAGAGTGCTGTGGTGTCACATCTCATGCAACCTCAAACTCTTGGGCTCAAGTGATTCTCTTGCCTCAGCCTCCCTAGCTGGGACTACAAGCGCCAACCTAATGCTCCTCTATTTTGTGTGTGTGTGTGTTTGTTTAGCAGGTTTGAGCTGGGTTCGAACTCACCCAGCCTTGGTGCATGTGGCCATTGTCCTATCTGCGGACACCAAACCTATTATTTATATTATTGTAAATATTCTTGACCTTTCTTCAAGGATAACATTAAATTACCTAGACATCGTTTGATCTTTTTGTGTTTTGCTTTTACTGTTTGTTGGGTAGAATCAGAAGAATGTTGGGGCTAATTATTCCTTACTACAGAGGCAAGAACCTTCCCACTGCTCTATGTAACATCCCATGAATTAATGAATTTTTGCAGTTTTACTGTTGGAAACATTCACTGTTCCCATGCTTTTGTGAATGTGTGGCACTATTTCTCTCTCATCCTTTTGGATGATTGTTTCCTTACCCATACATTTGTTGAATACACTGCTGATTACTCACTTGGACCCTAAGGAGATCTGTGGGATTGTTTCTCTGTGTAGCTTTCTTTCATTACTAGATCTTTCCAGTTTAAGTTGATCTCCATGGGCTTTCTTCTTATTCTGCCTAACTCCAGGAGTTTGTCAGAGTCTTTCAGGTTCTTGATCCACATACAGAGACCTAGAGACTCTGAAGGCATTTAATTATCTTTGCTGGAAGTGTAAGTCTGGTACTCTGTCTTGATTTGAGTGCAATCATTTCTTGAGGTTTGATTTTGTGCTGTGGTGCATTTGACTATGTCTTCTATCCTTTTAAAACCTTATGTGTTTATATGTACACAGTATAAGAAAGCTTAGTTTTAAAATTGCTTATTGGGAAAATGGGAATTCACTTTCCATTTGGAATCATCTTATATATTTTGGATAGTCAGTTTGTTCTCCATAAGGCCTAGTAAAAATGAAATTATATCAATAAAATACTCAGTACATGTTTGAAGAATAACTTAATTAGTTAATTTTTGCCAGACTTGGTGGCTCATTCTTGTAATCCTAGCAACTTGAGAGGCTGAGGTAGGAGGAACGCTAGAAGCCATGAGTTTGAAAACATCCTGGGCAACATCACAAGAGACCCTATCTCTAAAAAGATTTTAAAAATTAGCCAGACATGGTAGTGTGCACCTCTAGTCTCAGCTACTCAGAAGGCTGAGGCAGGAGGATCTTTCAACCCACTTGTTCCAAGCTGCAAGGAGCCAGCACCACATTGTACTCCAGCGTGGGCAACTGAGTGAGATCTAGTCTGTTAAAAAAACATTTCTGGGTTTACCAGGATAAAATTTTTTCCAACGTCACATTTTTGAGATTTGATTATAACTATGGAAGCCTTAATGTCTGGAAGGTAGCTGTTTGTTGAATAAAATGCTGATACTCTGACATCACTCTTAAAAACTCACAAATATTTTGTTATGAGAAGGAATTTATACATTTCACTAGGGGATCTACCTGTTAGAGATGAGTTGTCATCCTGAGAGCTGCTTGGAAGATTTGAGACTTTTTTTTTTTTTTTTTTTTTTGCTACCAGATGTCTGCCGGCTCCTCTGACCTAGATGTAGTTCCAGTGGGAATTTCATTATGGATTCTTGATCTTAACTCTAATTCCCTGGATAATCTAACATTGCTGGTTTTAGAATTTAATAGTCTTTGGAAATTCTTCAAGATAAATTTGCTATTTTCTTTAGCATGGATGGTTTAATGACTTTTATAATGTGTTTTTTTTAATGTGTATGTACTAGTATTCCTTTGATATGAAATGAGTATAAAGAAAATATCTGAATTCTGATTTTCATTTCTAATTTATTTTAATTGCTATATTTGTTTTAAAAATTTTTGAGGGTGTGTGATATAAGACAGAAGTCATCATGCACTCTGATTTTGTCAGTTTATCTTAGGCCTTGGTGTCCTGTTAACTTTAACTTTCTTGCCAGGTTTAATGAACCTTTTGGCACATTAAAATAAGCCAGTTTCCCATGTTATCTGTATGTTTCTCGGTCAGCCTAGTATGTAGCATGTGTAATATCAAGCAGTTCATAAATTAAGAATTAATATGTTTATTAAGCAATTTAAAAAGACTGTTGTGATGTTTAATTTTATGTGGCAACTTGACTGGGATAAGGGATGAAAAAAATGCTGATAAATATTGTTTCTGGGTATGTCTGCGAGGGTGCTTTCAGAAGAACATTAGTATTTGAATCTGTAGACTGTGTAAGGAAGACCACTCTCACCTGTGTTGGGTAGGCGTTGTATAATCTGTTGAAGGTCTGAATAGAACAGAAAGATAAAGGAAGGATAAATTCACATTCTCTTCTGAAGTTGAGGTCTCCATCTTCTCCTACTCTTAGACATTGAGGCTTTTGTTTATTGAGCCTTCTGCTTTGGCCTGAAACTTAGCCCACACCATTGTGCACGCACCTCATCTCCCCAGTCATTATACTCATTTTGCATTTTTCTGCATGTTTGAAATTTTTCATAAGAAAATGTTAAGGAAAGATTAACCTTACCATTCTACTTTTAAGAAAGAAAGCCCTTTTAAGTGTCCTTACTTTTAAAATGGTTTACCTAATGTTGGTAAACTGTTTCTCAAATAACCATCTTAAAGAAAATATGTCTGTGTTTTTATGATGTCTTAGCATTATTCTGATATGAATCATTGCCAGGCGCCAAACATAGTGGCTTTCAGAGTCTGTTGACATATATGAGAAATTTGTCTTCAGTAAAAATTTCAGAAACTATACATGGGTAGTTTTTGAATTCTGTTTGCAAACTTCCTAAGTGTAGCAAATAGACTTCATTCCACATACTCCAGTCTGTTGAAACAGACTATTGAGAAGAGTTCTCAGACTTTTTGGCACAGGAAGGAAGCTAAGACAGGATCAGTCAAAAATGACTGTGTGCTTGGAAAAAAGGGTTAGAGTGATGGTACTGCAGCATATTTTTTGTTATCTGGGGTTAACAAGTCAATTGGGTATAATTTGTGTATACCATGAAAACAGATGTTTTGAATTCAGATGCATTTAATTCCCTGCTCTGCCCTTTTCTTGGATCTCACTGATGGAATTTCTACTTCTAGTCTATAGAGTAGAACCTCTGTAAGTTGACCACCCAACTGTAACAAACTCCAACATCTAGAAGAAACTAGGCCTACTGTATTAATAGGTACATGTGGCACATGTTTGGTCTGTGAAAAGTAGGTCAGTTTAAGGTGGTAGTCATTGTAGGGAGTGGTCAACTACGGGGGTTCTACTGTATTTGAGCGTTCTAGCTCTTTTCATTCTCTCAGCTCTCTCCCTCTTGCCTTTTTTGTTTTTGTAAAAAAAGAGATGGAATCTCACTCTGCCCAGGCTAGAGCACAATTATGTGATCATAGCTGACTACAAGCTGGAACTCCTGGGCAGTGAATTTTCTTACTTTGGTTCTGTCTGCCCTAATTTAGCTTTGTGCTATGTTTTGAGGGCACTTTTGGGGACACCCTTGCTCAGATTCTCTGGAGTTGTGTTGTATTCCCTTGTCCATTGGGAGGTACCTCCCAACCCCTTGTAGGATTTGCCCCTTCTAGGAGGTCCTTTCAAGTAGATCCTAAAACAATCTCAGGATGGCTGATCTTCTCTATCCTGTACCCCATAGGGGAAACATCTTTTTTTTACTTTCTTTTGCAGGCAGGTTGGTGTTGTGGACATTTTCCCAGAGGTGGCAGTTGTTTGCCTTGTCTTATGCTTTAATAGAAGAAAATGTAACCTTGTCTGTGAGTGTCATAATACTAATGTTTATGGAGCATTTATGGATAAATTATTATTATTATTATTTTTTTTTTTTTTGAGACAGAGCCTCAAGCTGTTACCCTGGATAGAGTGCTGTGGCATTACAGCTCACAGCAACCTCCAATTCCTGGGCTCAAGCGAGTCTCCTGCCTCCGCCTCCCAAGTAGCTGGGACTACA
>CAUYRH010114746.1:0-19396 GCA_963574655.1 Perodicticus potto | reverse complement strand
CTACAATAAAGGTATTCCATCTTTATCAAATTGAGAACTGCATTCGTTTGCCCAATGAAAGCCTTTTTTATACTTGGGACATACACCTGGAGGTTTACCTGTCCTTTGTTCCTTTTCTTTAGCATTCAGCATTCTTTTCCATTTTAAACATTCTTTTCTCTTATAGCCCAGCTTCCCACATTTATGGCCTTTGATGTTAACTGGGGGATTTACCCTCTGATCTTCCAGCTGTCCAACTTAGTTTGTCATGTCAATATAGCATTTACCTGCTTCAACTATAAAATTCATCTGATCTCTCAACTGTTTTATGTCAGCTGCCATGATCTTAATCTGGTCTTTAAGCTATTCCATCTGATATTTCAACTAATGTATCTCATTTGCCATGATTTTTCTCTACTGGCCTTTTCTTTTGGCCTTCTACTTTTTGTGATCTTTCCTTTTCTACTCTTAGAACCTTTGGCTGCCTTAAAGGGACAAGAAGCTCTTTAGGTGTTTTTTGTTTGTTTGTTTGTTTTTCACTCTGGAGTCCTAGCTTTTTTACAAAACTTCACTTCTTCTATTTTTTCACCAGCCCCCTTAATCTACCTCAATTCTTTTCTTTTAAACAGAACTCTTAACTGCCAAAATGGGATTTGGGCATTGGTCTCTCCAAATCTACTTCCTGCTGGCAATGGGCAAGGATATAGGGGAAAGCAATGAGAAGTTCTCTTTCCCAACTTAATAAACTCTTGCAACCTGTTCCCAAACTTTTCTCTTTGCTGTTTTACTGAAGGTGTTCCTCACCCCTGAGGCTAAAGGCTTGTTTACTAAAGGTTCTTATCTCCTAGTTCTATCTTTTCTCTTTCCCTCTTGTCTAAAGGCTTTTTTTCTCCAGTGCTTCACAGAAGAGGCTAAAGGCTTTTATCAGGTTTTTCCCCACAGAAGTAGTAGTTAGAATTTGGAAAGAGAAAACGTAGGAAAGAAGAGGAAAAACCAAATGAGAAAGGCCTTTTGTTGGCTGTCTTTTTGTTAGATATTTCTTTTCCCTCTAAATATTTCTATTTCTCTTCTCTTTCTTTTTCTTATTTGCAAAAGTTTATTTCCCTCTCTGTCCATGTTCACCGAATCCTGCCCCCTATGCTATTTGTCACATCCCACTTCTGACACCACTTGTCAGGGGCCAGGACTGGTCAGGCTCAACTAGGTTCCAGACACAGACTGCGAAGCTACCTTGCTCAGGAACAATTTCTCATAGATGCCTGAGGGCTATCTACTTTAGCAGGAGAGAGAGAGTCTTAGAGAGAGTAAAGAGGTCTTAGAATACATAGATCTTAGTCTTTGATAGTAGAGCTAATAGTAGAGCTTAGTGACCTTCAGCAGAGAGATGCCATGCTGGCGTTCTGCAGGCAGGAGAGGAGACAGAGTCAGAGTAAGCGGGTCCGTGATAGAATGTGCTCCCAACTGCCTTCTCCTCTAGCCTAATATAAGGCTGATCTCGTACCTCTCAACACCACAGGTGTAGAGACTGCCAATTCACCAATGCTCTCATTTTGTGAGCTCTCATGCTTGTTAGGAGAGCTAAACCCTCTCCATGCCCTTTTCACCAAGGTGTTCCATTATTGATACATACAGGTATTTCTTATAACTCTCCCTTCTCCTAGCCATAGGCTGTATGGGCTGCTACATCTTTTCTCAAAGTCATTCCTCCTTTTGAACTAGCCATTGTGTAGATTTAGAAAAACTCATTGGGATTCATCAAAACTAAATGCTGGTCACAAAGACCAAACAACAGATGGTTTCCGGTAATACAGTAAAATAACTTCTTATCTGGGGATATCACAGAGTCTGTCATGAGAACTCTAACACCATTAAATGTTCACATATTTAAATAAATTCTACTCTTTTTCTCTCAAATATTTCAGTGTGTCTATAGGACTATTTTTCAAGAAAATTTAGGTGAGATTCTTATACATATAAACATATTTAAGTTACTCATGTTAGTTGAATAGTAAATAAATGTGTGTGCCAATTTTTATTTTACACTTCTATTAGAAAGAACATATACATTCTGGCATTTAACGTGAATTGTTCTTTGCCAAGTGTGCCTTTACTGAAGTGTGACCTATTGTACTTGCATTGAGATGCCACATTTTAGTCATAGTTACAGTGAAAACTTAAAAAAAAATTCTGCCTCAGCATAAAGAAAAGTATACTGGAATTATTTCAGTAAATTACTTACTTTTCCCAAAGTTTCAAGCATGAGTTTCCCATTCTGGTTTTCCTATATTCAGATTACAATTCAGCAACAATTTCCCTGTCATATTCACTGTCATACAGAAAATAAAAAATGATTCTACCTTGCTAAGGTGTTCAAATTCTTTGTGACAGATTTTTGTGTGAATAACCCTGGCAGAAAATTTCCTAATAATCTTCTTTTGATTGGTTTAGGATACTGAGTATTGCTGAAAGAAAAAATAATTCTAAATTTTGGGATTATTTCTATTAATTATTTAATATTTCTAGATACAGTATTCTGAAAATATACCCAATAATTTTGATTTCATACACATTATTTGATTATGTATTTATACATAAAAATTATGAAGTTGGATTTTGTAGAATATATTTTTTTAAATATTTAAATGATTTTCCCTGAAGTCTGCAAAACCATTTTTAGAATTGGTATTTCTTTCAAATGTGTCAGCTATTAGTTTGTAGGACTTCTTAGATTATTAGCAATACAAATGTTATGACTGAATTAGAAAAGCTTTCCTAATCACTGAAAGGTCTTTGAAAGCTCCACAGTAATTATATCTTGTAATTATCAGAAAGTAAAGTTCCCAAATCATTTTGACAGTCAAGCATTTTCTGGTTCTGAGCCTGCAGCTATGTGTGGATAGGATTAGCTGCTAATTATAGGGAGGGAAAATAATTAAGGTGAAATAAATTTTTCGCTTTAAATTGAATATGATATTTAAAATAAGGGTTTCCAGCCCTTACCAATGTATTTCTAGAAGTCTAAAGGATGGAATATGGTTGCATTTTAAAAGCAATGTTGAAGAAGTTAAAGGATGAGTTTCAAATATTTTATAAAATAAATAAATATGCTGAATAGTTATGTTCTGAGGAGTAGCTTAGTTTTTCTGTGCCAACTAATTTATTGAATTGATTGAATTAAGAAGCATGGACTGACAAATAAACAAATGGTAGTAATTAATGAACAAATAATTATTGCCATATTATTTGTTAGGCTGCCTTGTATAATGTGCTTGTTTTCATTGTAAATATTCCATTTTTGCATTTCAGTATTAGGAAAACAATTATCTAGACCACTTTTTCCCAAAATATCTTTCACTTAACACAAGTTTTGCTAATAAAAATAACTATTATATATCATGAAATCATCAAATACATTTTGGAAATTCTTGGTAAATTGAAATTATGTTTGTTAGTGAAAGGATTTATCATGTCATTTTATTCATTGTAACACTTAATTTGGGGATTCTATTATGCAGAATTTCTCAAATTTACTTCACTGGAGGTTAAGAGATCCCTAGAACACATCTTATAATTTATTAACATAGATTTCTTCCCCTTACATACTTTATTATTCAAACAAACAAATTGATCTATGTAACAGTAATTTCCTCAAGTTTTCACCTGTTAAATTTCTTATGCTTTGTAATGGCATTTCAATATTCTATATTATGTTCACTACAGCAGTATTTCTCAAATGTGGTATCTTTTAACTACTTCTACCAATAGCCAAGTTTAAAAAAATATGAGGTTATCACAGATATTATGTAACGATGCTGTTAATAGTTTAATTTATAGCAACAATTATATATTATTATTATGCTTGATATTTTGTTAACTTTAACTAAGTTACATATTCAGGTTGCTAGATAAAGATTGTAAGGGTTAATCCTTTCCCTTATTTATTTATTTTTTTCTTTTTAAAATGTTTTTTCCTGTTTTAGCTTTTCTTTTTTATTAAATCATAGCTGTGTACATTAAATGCAATTATGGGGTACAATGTGCTGGTTTTATATATAATTTGAAATACTTTCATCAAATTGGTTAATATAGCCTTTGCATTTCTGAAGTTATTGTGTTAAGACATTTATATTCTACACTTTGTAGATTTAACATGTACCCTTGTAAAATGCATCATAGGTGTGGTCCCACCACTAAAAAAAAAAAGTTTGTAAGAGATAGATCAGATTCCACCAGTAGTCAGTTTTATCTTCTAAATGTGTACATATACTAAATAGCATTAGAAATGTCAGTCATTGAGAAGGACATCCAAGATTGGAATCAATCTGCAGATATTTGAGTATATTCAGATGCCAGTCAGAATCAGAAATTTTGGTATGTTTTCTTGCTAAAAGCTATTTCCTGTATCCTAACAGTAACAAGGCCAGTGAATTTCACTTAAAAGCTGGAATTTCAAATCAACTTGGCAGATAGAATTAGTGTTTCCAATGTGCTTCTTTTGTCTTGACCCTGGGAAAGTGTTTCTTTATGATCTGCCACAGCATTAAGATCGATTTTCAAATATACTTAATAATACTTCATCAGCTTCTTTCACAAGTAAGTGAAGACAATTGCCAAGTACTGAGAAAGAATGAAACTGTTGGCTATCTCTGTCTAGACCCCCATTCAATCATCCAAAGACATTATTGTATTGTCTTACCAACATTAAGAAATTGTGATATGTCAGGCCTGTCAGTTCAGGCAAATATGAATAATGAAAGTGTCATTGAGATTTGTCACTCAAGGAACACTTGAAATCGTAGAGATTGATTACTTATGTCATGAAGAGATCTTTTTATCGCATTCTTCAATTTCCAATCTCCTCTTGAACAGCTAACAAAATTTAGTGGGAAAATTAGTAGCAGAAAAGCATACTCATGAACCACATTTTTGCTCAGAATGCTATAAAATGTATACTCAGTGACCGAGAATTGAATACATTTGCTGCTTTCATTATTTCTTTCAAGACTAATGAATAAAAAGGAAACATATCAGTGATGATTATTTTCTCTGAGAATAAGTCCAACTTGAAATACTTATAAAATTTCACATTTCTCTTATCCATGTATAAGTGACCTTTTCTGTTCTGTACACAGAGCTGAAGAATCATCAGAAATGGTCTATGTCTGTTGTCTAGTCTGCATTATGTTCTATAGAATAATAATTAATTAACAAAATGTATATTTCCTGTTACATGCATTATTAGTATAATATAAAACATTAACTATGTTTTCTCTCTTGTAAATGAATATAGTACCTATATATACAATGAGCCAATTTAACTTAGCATATTAAATACTCTATCTAAAATGTATAGCTAGGCATGTGAATATGTGTGATCACATTGCTCTAATACTTATATAATGAAGAATAATTATTCTATATGGAACTGTGGCTCAAACTCATAATTATTATTTCAGATCATAATTGTCATTAAACTCCTAAGTACCTTTATAATTTTACAATGAAGTGTAACCTTTTCTGTTATCATACAGCCTACTGAGGTTGAAAGATGAATTTATATTTTTGTTCTGTTCTAAATCTTTATATACCATGTTTATCTACTTTACCTTTTAAACATTATTTTGAGAATATTATGTTAAAAATACTATTGGTTTCTCTGGAAAGTTAATAGAAAATAAAATCAAAGCTCGTATAGTTTCATTCTGTTTTGTGTCAATATTATATATGTATAAGATTAGAATTCTTTTTGAAAAATGTTATTGTATCTTTTCTGAATTGTAATATTTAATTATTTACCTAAGTTTTTTAAAATTAAATCATAACTGTACAAGTTCATTCTCACTTTTGCCTACACTTCCACTTTTGTCAGTTGAATCTCCAAACAGCAGCATAATTGTACTGACCATCCTCTGTTCCTTCCCCTACTCCAGATCCATTAGCAGCCTTCCTGTCCTAATTTGCACCCATAGAGTTCATCATTTGAGTCACCTTGTCACTAGAATGCTACTTGAGTGTTTTATTCAATCTTGTTCTTTTAGAATACCCAGTTATATAAGTAATTTTTCTGTTCAAGTTTTTATAACTAAATCATCTAAGTACATTTTGTTTTTCTTGACAGGACCTAGATTAATATGGTATCAATTCTATACATTTATATTATGAAAATGTAAGTGGGTGGTGCTGGCCACCTACACTGAGGCTGGCAGGTTGGAACCTGGCCCAGGCCAGCTAAACAACAATGACAACTGAAACAACAACAACAACAAAAATAGCCGGGCCTTTGGCAGGCACCTGTAATCCCAGTTACTTGGAAAGCTGAGGCAAGAGAATTGCTTACACCCAAGTGTTTGAGGTTGCTGTGAGCTGTGATGCGACAGTACTCTACCTACGGCAACAGCTTGAGATTGTGTCTCAGAGAAAAAAAAAAGAAAAAATACAAGTGATAACAAAGATGATATGCACATGGAATAAGTAATAAAATAGTTAAACAGTAATAGATATGCACATAGAATAGTAATAAAATAGTTAAAATAAGAGATTAATAAGATCAGGCCGGGCACGGAGACTCACACCTGTAATGCTAGCCCAGGCATGTGGATCACTTGAGCTCAGGAGTTCAAGCCCAACCTGAGCAAAAGCAAGACCTCATCTCTACTTAAAGTAGAAAAACTAGCTGGACATCATGACAGGTAGGTAGGTACCTGTGGTCTCAGCTACTTCTGAGGCTAAGGCAAGAGAAATTCTTGAGCTCAAAAGTTTGAGGTTGTTCTGAGTTATGACACCATGGCACTCTAGCCTGGGGCAACAGAGTGAGACTGTCTCAAAAAAATATGAATTCATCTTTCAACATCAGCATACTGTACAATAACAGAAAAAGTTACACTTTGATGTAAAATTGTAAAGCCACTTATGAGAAGAATGTGTCTCAATAAAAAAACTATAATTAGTTGAGAATGATAAGATCTTAGAGAGCATGTGCAAACTATAAAATATAACAAATTTTCTATTTTATTAGAAAGCAAAAAGAGTTCTAAAAAAAAGTCATACTCATTAATTTTGTATTTAAGACTCAATTTTAATTAGAAAAGCTTTTATTGCAGAAAGAATCAAACTTCATTAAGATAAATGTGATTCATAGAATATAAAAGAAAACTTCTTTGACACTTTCAAAACTTTGAAGGAAAAATAGAAGCATAAAAAAATCTCTTGCAGCTTCAAGTATAAACAAAGGGCTAATTTTGTTACATAGAAACACATCAACAAATGAAACTTAAATAAATAAATAAATAAATAAATATATGAGAAAAAGGCAATGCTACCTAATTCAATATACTTATAAATATGGACTTTATCCCTGGTATAAATATTGTAAACTGATATTTCTTAACTATGAAACTATTTACTCACAAATAAATACAAATTTAATGTTTATATTTATAACAGATAATCTTTATTTTTTATTCAATCTGTGTCTTCATTTGGCATAAATCAATGAATAGAGTTGACTCAGATTGGTATTTGGATATGTGAAAGTCACCAGAAAAATAGCTTTTTTAAAAAACAAAAGGTAAAATGTAGCTCTGAGTATTAAACATTTGTTCCAACATATTATTCAGGAATTTGGTTCTCATAAAGGGGTCAATTTAAAAGACAATCAGAGTATAATACAACAAACTTATAGGTCTAGTTATAGAAATGATGTTTTAGTGTTGCAAAGTTAAGAAAGTTATTAAATATTATTCAAAATTTGTAAAAAAAAAAAAAAAGTGCTACATATCTCACTGCTGAGTACCACTATGGTCAACTGTTGACCAAGTGAGTTCATCAAAGGTGACTATCATGATATTCAACAATAAAGTATGTAGCACTTTATCTAGAATGAGTTCATGAACTTAATTGTCAGAGCTCAGATGACAACAGCTCTGATCGCCATTCCAGAAAAAGAGTCCAAAGTTGCTTTGAAGGCTGGGCTAGGCAGTGGTGTCATTGCATAGCTTTCCAAGGGGCAAACTTCAAAGGTGGCTATAATGACGTTCAGCAATCTGGTGTGTGGCACTTTTTCTAAAATGAGTTCATGAACATAATTGTCTATGCTTGTATCCTGTATCATTCAAAAGCACATCCTTCCTACTCTACTCATAGTAGAGTCTTGGCCAAAAGATCTGGTGAGCTATAAATCCACAGGAATGAAGTTCCTTGTGAGAAAATCTGCTACAGGAACATTTTTGAAGATCTTCTAACTGCCATAGTCTTTTACTCTACATAAATCTATATTAATTGCGCTATACTAATCATCCACTTTCACTGCACAGTAATAAGTAACAGTGAGTCTTCTGATTATGTTTAGCAATAACTAACACTGGGTCTCCTCATGTTAAGCTTGTTAACTGAGTTCCGATCATGTGTGTTAGTTTCCTAATACACAACAAATGACCACAAGTGTCGTGGCTTAAAATAACAAGTATTTATTCTCTGTGGTACCAAGAAGTCCAGAATTAAGGCACTGGAAGGGCTGTGCTTCCTCCCAAGGTTCAATAAGGGAGGTTCCTTTCTTGTTTTGTCTCTTTCAGCTTCTGGTAGCTCTTGGTACTCTTCCTTCACTTCTGGTGCATAACTGCCGTCTCTGCCTCCACCTTCCTGGCTTTCTCTTGTGAGTGTCAGGTTGCCTTTCCTTTTATTTGCTATTTTTTTTTCTTCACTACATCACGTAAACAGCGTGCATTCTCACTGCCAAGTAATAAAGAACACTGCATCTTTTAAATATATTTTTATAAGATAATTTGTGCCTCCAAGGCCCTATTAATTTTTGCTAAAAGAGTGGGTTTTAGGAACTGCATTTCAAAATCCACAGATTCTAGAAAGTTATTATTTGAGTTTGCTCATCAACTTGCTGCATAATTTCAGTCCCTTTGAAAGCAAACTACCCTACATTGCAACTTCACACCCCGAATTTCTAGAGAAGAAACCCATGCAAACTTTGTATTTTTCAAATAAAAATTTTAGGTCTACAACAGCAATAGATGTTATCAACGCAAATAAAATTTTATCCCTGAAGTTATTAATTTTCCAGTCTCTTACTTCTCTATTCAAACGTGTTATGAAACTTACAAATAATAATATGGCAGCTTTCTGCCTTGTGAAGACTTTCAATTTTCTTCTGTGATAAATATGAACGCTTTCTGAAAGACTGTTCTTACATTTTATTAAAAATTTCCCAATTTTTAAAGAAAAGATAAAATGAATGTATAAAACATTGTTTTCGGGGAGACCAGTTTATGTCCTGTGGGAAATTCTTGGGGAAAATGCTTTCCAAAACACCTCAAGTGAAACTTAAATTGTTGCCTTTTCCAGTGCAAGTATTCTTTGAATATATACCACAAATAATCCATTAAATCCATTCATATATCTTCAGGATCACACTCCAAATGCATTGCTCATTGATTTGATTTTGAAATATCATCATTTATTAGTTACCCAAGCCACATTTTTTCCATGTTAAATGTGAGTCTTTTACGAAGTCTTTTTGTCTGCAGTGAAAATACTTGACATGAAAATACTTTGTGTTATTTCTACTTTTATTGTGCTCTCCTCAGCTGCCACTTTTGGATGCCTTTCTTTTTTTGTCAGGTTAGAGAATTTTTGGTAATTAGTTTTCATTATTCTTTTAAATGGCCCCTTCTGGGATTTTTTTTTTTCATTCTTCTATTGCTTTAGATTTTTTGTTTGGTATACTACTTTCTTTTATTTGGAATTTCCTTCGTCTTTTCCTAGAAATATCAATAAAAATAAAAAGTAGAGGAATAAAAGAAGATCAACAGCCATGGCTATAAGGAGAGGATCTGTGTGTGCGCTTGTGTGTGCCTGGGTGTGCACACGTGTGCAAGCACATATGAACACAGGGTGCTGTGCTGTACCTGTTCTTTAAAGCTAGGTATCAGGATTTTACTTAACTGGTTTTCCTTTACCTTTATTTGAAATCCAGAAGTGCTTACTAAAAACTAAATGAAGAAATATACAACAAAGAAAAATATATAAAAATAAGACAAATTTACATTGTTGTAATATTATTTCTGGGTGAATTGCTTTGCTTCCTTGAAAATTAAGGTATTGGCATGTATCTGAAATTAGAGATGAGATGGACTTTCAAAAGCATTGTCCCTATGATGAATTCATCTCAGGAAAAGAGGCTGGGCTTCTATAAAACTTTTTCTCAGTTATTCCTGACCTAAGAATTAAATAATAAAATAAAATGAAATAAAATAAAAAATAAAATGTTTTCTCAACAGAGGACTTATCATCCCTTGTGTTTACTAAGGTAGAGAAAGAAAAAGAAATGCAGTTCTTGTAAGCAAGTCAGTATCAGCAAGAAAGTCTGAAATTGTATGCAAATGTATGCATATATGGGCGGACCCCTGTGTGCATTCATTTGAGTTTTTTCTCTCTGTCGGGGAAAGGAGCATTGTCTTGCCATGTTGTTACAGGGCAGAATTAGAATTATTGAGTAGGTTTTATAAAAAGGCACAATAAAAAGTTAATGTAAAATTGACTATCTCATCCTTGCTTGGGTCTGAATAATCATCTCTGTGACACAAAACACTAAGAAGCTTCAAATTTGTGGCCTCAAGCTTTTTCTAACCCTGAATCATATAAATGAAACCAAAAATGATTTAAGTAAGAATATGTAATAAATATAACTATTTTGAAGAAATTTTATCCAAGAATGCATATGGCATTATTTCTTGTTATAATTTTTCCCTCCTCAATTATATTGCTGCCTTTATAAGGATCTGGTTCTAACTTTAAATCTCAGGTGATTTAAGTCTCAAGTGTAAAATCTGATTTTAGAATCTTTATTATAATCCTCATTTTTCGAATGTACAGTTATATAATATAAAACACTAGGAAATACTAACATGAAAAGTTATTAGCATCTACATTGTATTAGGAATTAGTGAAATGGCTAAGAACAAAATAATTACTACTGTGGAGCTAAAGTAAAAAGATATTGAGGGGAATATATTTCAATGAACTTTACTGTTGCACATTAGGTTAGTCTCCATGGATAGATGAGCGTTACCTTAGGGATTTGTCAGAATTAAACAAAAATACTTAACTATATGAATGTAGGTTAAGACTACCTATGTTAATATTCAATGTGAAACTTGAACGGAGAAGAACATTAAATATTTGACAGTTATCACTTTCAATAAAATTAATACTTCTTATATGCACAAAATTTATATTAATAATTTATTGGCATATAAGTTACTATAACCATAGCACGATTTTTGACAGCAGATTCTCAGTTCCATTTTAAAGAGAAGGAAATTTAAAACATATAGATTTATTAGGGCATAGTGTCACAGCTGGTTCTAGCTGCTTGGGAGGCTGAGGTCTGAGGACTGGTTGAGCCCCACTTTGAGGTTGTAGCAAGCTGTGTTGATGGCACCACACTCTGGCCTGGGCAACAGAGCAAAACTGAGACTCAAAAAAATAAAAAGAGTGTAGACAGAGAAATTTTTCTATAATATGCTTATTTTTGACCCCAAATCTGCTAGTTCTTCTATTCAATTTTTCTACTGCTTTATTTCTTGGAAAAATTTTAGATGCCACAGATTTGTATAATAGAGAAGTGATTCTGGGTTTGAAGGAGCTTGGAATACATAGTTGGGAAGATAGACATGCACAGATTGTATTATAAGCAAATGATTTTACCATAGACATTACAGTATGAATCTGAAATCAAAGATAAATATTGCCAAAATACGATGAGGACAGTATTCTCTATCAGATAAAATGTAAATCGTATTAGTGAATGGTCAAATACCCTTATCCAACATGTGTGAGGAATTCTTATATACAAGAATGGTTATAAAAAACTTAACTCTAGAATTCAAGTGATGTCTTCGAGATGCTGAAATGCAACTACAACAACATATGGAGAAAAAGAATTAGATTATTTGAACTAGAAGAAGAAAGATTTTGGAGGGAAGACTTATGAGAAATTATGTGGGTGTGATTTCAGTATAGATGGGGCAAAAGCAGGAATAAAGCAGGAGTTGAAAGTAATAGGTAAGCACATTATAACTTAAAATAAAAACTTTCTAATAATTAGCACTTTCAAAATGAATTTGAAGATCATTTTCACCATAAATTTAAGGAGAGGCTGAATTTCCATCTCCTGAGATTAAATATGAACATGATTCCTTTCAGTCCTTCTTGATTCTAAGCAACTAAAGCTATAATTAATGGATGCACTCATCAAATATTAGTCAAGAAATCCCAGGGAAATTTTTTTATTGTAAAAAAAAAATGGACTTTGTATACTCTTAAATTCAATAAAAATTTATAGAATAATATGTGTGGGCCACTGAGATTGGGACTAGCAATACATAATTGCTCTGGCAAAATTAAAGAAATTTAAATAATTGTAATATGTTATGACAAGTGCTTGTTACAGAAAATGTTATTGGGTTACCCACAGCTTTTTTATCTTTTGCATTCCCTAATTAAAACATCTGGGACTTGTGATGTTGCCATAGGCAATGTTTCCCTGTTCTGGGAACCTCAAACAGACCACTCTTCCAGATCTGAGAAAGAATCGTTGTAAAGATAACTTGATTTCTTTTGCTGAACATTTGCGTTTCAAGTTTCCCTTGCCGTTCAAGTTTGCCTTTTGACTTATATTAGCAAAGGAGGATCAGATTTATGGCTCCTGAGAAAGCTTGAATGTTGATAAAATATGAGAGTTTCACATTAAGCACCCTAATTTTCACTGAACTCTTACCTCCCTACCTTGCTTTTGAAGTTACAGATATAGTATAGATTGTTAACTTTTGTGGTAAGTTGTGATGAATAAAGCTTTAATAGCTATATCATAATGATGTTGCAATGAGTATAAGAACAAAGCCAATATCTGAAGGATGGTGGTTCATAAAATTAGAAGGAGCCTCCGTCTTTAAACCCAGGTTTTCAAAATCCCATGTTAATCTCAGTAATTTGAGAGTACCTACTTTTGTACTTTTGTTAATGAAATTAATAGATACCCTTATTTTAAGCCAGTATTCTCTCATTTATAGCTGAAATAATTCCTAATTAATTCACTAACAGTGTATATGTGACCACATGCACATTACTGTGGTTGAAAGAAACTGAAATATATGATCAGGAGCACAGATTACTGAATTTATATGAGTAGCTGTGATAGTGTGTGTTGCTGACTGAGCGGAAAGGCCAGGAGGCTGCTACAAAAACTTTATGGCATATCTTCCCACATTAAGGCCTTCATTCTAATATCTGTAATTTTTTTTCCTTTTCTATATGCTTTTTTGTGGAGGTTTTTTGGTGTGTAAGTTAACTCTACCAAAATTGCTAATTGCTTATTGGTGAGACCCTGACCTTTTCCCCCACCTGCATCTATGTTCCAATGGAAATTCCAACTATATAATTTGAAAAAGCTCAACATAGAACTTTTGATAAAGGTGTTTCGGGGCTTAGAAAAACTAAAAAGAAATAGGAGAGGACCTCTGGTACCAGCAACAGCATGAATAATCAAAACCACAAGCCCTAAAAGGTTCAATAATAATTCTGAGATGTAGCTATTTGGAGCGATGTCAGCTCCTTGTTGGATGTTCCTTGGAGACTTTATTTTATGTTTTTTATTTCGTTTTTTTAAAACAGTCTCACTTGATTGCCCCAAGCTTGAGTGCTATGGCATCAGCTTAGCACATAGCAACCTCAAGCTCCTGGCTTCAAGCAATTCTTCTGCCTCATTCTCCCAAGTACCTGGGACTACAGGCACCTACCATGACATCCAGTTAATGTTTCATTTTTTAGTACAGATGTGGTCTTGCTCTTTCTTACTCAAGCTGTTCTTGAACTCCTGAGCTCAGGCAATCTTCCCTCCTTGGCCTCCCAGAGTGCCAAGATTACATTCGTGAGTTACCGGGCCAGGCCAGTGTCCTGTCACACGGGCCTCTCCAAGGGAAAGTGTTTCACATGCCCGCTGCTTTCCCTCCGAGGTAGCAGTTGAGAAAGTAAGAGAGGGGGTGGGAGTTGGAAGCACACTCTCTTTGTAACTTGATTGTGAAAGTGGCATCACATCACTTTTGCCAGATTCGAGTCATAGAAATGAATCACTAGGGAAAGCCTAGGCTCAAAAAGGCTATTAAATAAAGGCATAAATACCAGGGGGGTTGGGATCAATGAGAGCCATTTTAGAGCCTGCCCACCATAGACGTTAACAGTCTAAGAAGGAGTTTTTAAAAATTTGGCTCAGCGCCTGTGGTTCAACGGGCTAGGGCACCAGCCATGTACACCTGAGCTGGCAGGTTCGAATCCAGCCCAGACATGCCAAACAACAATGGTGGCTGCAACCAAAAAATGGCCAGGCATTGTGGCAGGCACCTGTAGTCCCAGCTACTTGGGAGGCGGAGGCAGGAGACTCGCTTGAGCCCAGGAATTGGAGGTTTCTGTGAGCTGTGATGCCAAGGCACTCTATCCAGGGTGACAGGTTGAGGCTCTGTCTCAAAAAATAAATAAATAAATAAATAAATAAAAATAAAAATTTAAGCAAAAGTGACTTACACAGGGAATAAAACAAGTTTTCTATGAAACCAATCAGGCCATTTTAAGTTTGACATATTATTAAAGAATTAAAGGAAATATTGAATAGGAAGCTGGTTTGAAGAACTTGGAGATGATGGTATTCATCCGGGCTAGAGATAAACTACATGTGAGTCATCACATATAGGTGACTGAACAACCCCACAATGCAGACATATTTTGTTTGGAAATTTTCTCGCAGACAAGCTCTAGTATCTGTTTGTATGTATACTTGAATAGCCATACTATTGATGTTACCAAATTTGAAAACATATTCTTTCTAAACATCTTTCTTCAGGTTTAAATGATTTCATGGTTTTCTTTAAAACAGCGTGTTAGTACTTGTTTTAAAATTGGTGCAAATAAATTATCCATTTAAATTATTTCATAACCCAAATGAAATATCTATTCCAATAGCTCAGTTTTCCATTCTTTCATGACAAAAAGATTCTTACCAACTTGAAATTAAGATTTGTTAGTTTCTAATGTTCAAGTGCACAAAACCATGTATATCTAATTTTAGAGTAGCATATTCAACTTTTAGCATTGTAAAATTTATTATTTTTATATTCTTGATTTTTCACTTTGCAACATAACCCTTAAAATGTTGTTACAGATTTCTAATGTATATGTATCCATGTATATATACACATCAAATTTATGATTGATGAGTGATTATTTAAATAAATATTCATTCAAAGTATAGTAAGGATCAGATACAGAGGACATAACCATAAACTTAAAAACTTGTCCTTTTAGTGGTTCTCAACCTTCCTAATGCCATGGCCCTTTAATACAGTTCCTGTAGGTTTCAACCCACAGATTGAGAACCGCTGTTTTAGAAACTTTTATTCAATTGGAAGATCCAGGACGGCAAGTAGATAACTGCAAAGTGGTGATATTAATATAATTTAAAGTAGAATATGAATCAGAATCATTGGAGGGGCTTTTTTTCTTTTAAAAGGAAAATAAATTTCCCAGTGTAGACCCTGAGAATTTGCTTTTTGTGAAAGGTAGATATTTATACAAACACTAAATTTTAAACACATTATAGTATATATCTTGAAATAAGGACATTTATAGTGTATAATTGCTAGGTTCCTTTGAAGGATGATGTTCCCTGGTTCTTACCTTCCAGTACTAAGAATGTGCACCGATGCCTCGTCAATGATGTAGTGAGTTAGGACCTTAGCATGTTGCTTTTTGCAGGGGATTGAGGAGTACACAATTCAGGTAGTCCATAGCAGCATGTAAAACAAATCATTAAAAAGTAAAAGTCAAATACATGCAAAGTCAAGGTTTCATTTTTTTAATTAGATTCAGCAGACATAAAATTACATATGAAATTGCTTCATAATGTTCTAAATATTTACTCTCAATATGTGTGCTTAGCTTGTCACTGTCTGATAACAGTTTGCAGACCATCATCAGCCCACAGAATATACTCTGAATAGCACTATTCTTGGTCATGTGAATAAACTACATAAGCTCTGCATAGAAATGACTGCTAAAGAAAAATGTCTGAAGTCATCAGGAAGCAAAGACCCACATCCATCTGGTACACACGAGTGGAAGGAGACTTACACAGTTAGGAATGCCTGCATATGTGTATGTGTGTGTAAAAAGTGATAGTCTATTTGGGTGGGAGTAAGAGCCTAAGTACGATATCGATAAAACAGCGAAATGAGACCATGATATTAAACCTTCTCCTTACATTTTTAAAGTATAGCTTTATTTTACGGTAACATAGAAGTCAACATTTAGATAAATTTTAAATACATATATATATATACATGTCTGCGTTTGTGATGTGTGTGTGTGTGTGTGTATATATATATATATATATATATATATATAATATATGTCATTATTTGGATCATTAGATATGATATGTTTGACTTTTAGTTCCATAGCATATATACAAAACTATCACGTTACTATTCAACCACAAACTAGGTTTTTACTTTTTGCCACTCCTTGTCAGGGCCCAGGACTGGCCAGGTCTTCGGCCGGCTTCACTAGGTTCCGGACGTGGACCGCTAAGTTACCTTGCTCAGGTCTCTTAGGTGCCTGAGGGCTATCTACTTTAGCTGGAAAAAGAGACAGTGTCTTAGAGAGAGTAAAGCAGTCTTCTTAGAATAGATAGATCTTAGTCTTTAGCAGAGCTTAGTGATCTTCAGCAGAGAAATGCTGTGCTGGCTTTCTGCAGGCAGAAGAGCCAGAGTGAGAGTAAGCGGGTCCGTGACAGAACGCACATGCTCCCGACTGCCTCCTCTTACAGCCTAATATAAGGCTAATCTCGTGCCTCTCAACACCACAGGTGTAGAGACAGCCAGTTCACCACTGCTCTCATCTCGTGGGCTCTCATGCTCGTCAGGAGAGCTAAATCCCTCTCCACCAAGGTGTTCCATTATTGAGCTATACAGGTATTTCTTATAACTCTCACTCCTCCTAGCCATAGGCTATATGGGCTGCTACAACTCCTCATAGAAATTCAGCAAGAAATTGTAAGGGCTGGAGCTG
Source organism: Perodicticus potto (assembly GCA_963574655.1). Lineage (NCBI taxonomy): Eukaryota > Metazoa > Chordata > Mammalia > Primates > Lorisidae > Perodicticus > Perodicticus potto. The sequence continues at coordinate 2,290 of CAUYRH010114746.1, read as the reverse complement.
AAGAAGAAAAAAGAGTTAGTGTGAATTGCTGCTGTTAATGGTCATTCAAAAATATGAATTGCCCTTAGCTCTTATGAATGGCTATTTGATGTATCCTTAGAGACTCCTAATATAATATTGCCTATTTCTCTCATTTATTTCCTTCAACATCAATTAGGCTTAATAAAGCATTGAAAACCGAATGTCGCATTTGGTGTGTTTCTGGATGACTGCATTGATTTTTGGCTTGTGGATAGATTCAGTGACACGCAGCATTCAAACTTTCTGTAATTGTAATATTGTTGGATCTCCTCACTCAATAACTTCTCAATTTCCTAATCTTCAGTAAGGTCAAAGGTGGTAGAGTGTCGAGTAATTCTTTTAAAGGAGTACATGAGTAAAATTCAATATTTAAAATGGGCAAAGCAGATGCTATTATACACACAGCATTCAGCTTTTAAAATTCATATTAATTGAAAAATACCATCCACTAAAGTTCTGTGACTCTGTCATACCTGAAACCCTGCACACTTACTTTAGGAAATAAAATTGATAATTTCTGCCAGGTTGAAATCTGTAGATTTTACAATACTAAAACTGTGACAGAATTAATTATAAATTCTTGGGGGTAAGTTTAAATTATAAAGTTTATAAAATCAAGAGAGACACAATATGTATGTGTTATGAACTTATGCCATTCTCCCAGATAAGACAGAGCAAAGAAGGTGGTTCATCATAGGCCAAGAATTGGGAAGTAGAGATGAATGGAAAAGATGTTGAAGAAGATGAAGATGAAGAGAAGGAAGAATTTACTGAAAATATTTTTACTAACATACCCGCAAACACACACACACAAATCCTAAAAAGGATACTTCCCAGGTATTAAAATATAAATTATTTCTTCCCATTAGCTATCATATATTAACTGCCAACTTTTTATCTTCTACTGCTAGTGTCATACTTGTGTCAGTAATGACATACATTGGAACACATTTGTAAAAAATACTACTTCATGTCGGGGTTCCTTCTTCATGCTCGCCACTTATCAGGGCCCGGGACTGGTTGGTCTCCTGCCCTAGCCTATCTAGCTGTGTTCCCATGCTGTCATCTCGCTCAGGAACAATGCTCTTAGGTGCCTGAGGGCTATTTACTTTAGCTGATGGAAGAGAGAGAGAGAGAGACTTTGAGAGAATAAAGCAGTCTTCTTAGAAAGATAGATCTTAGTCTTTAGCAGAGCTTAGTGATCTTCAGCAGAGAGACGCCGCTCTGGTGTTCTGCAGGCAAGAGAATTGACAGGGTGAGAGTAAGCGGGTCCATGAGAGAATGCGCATGCTCCTGACTGCCCGCGCCTCTAGTCTAATATAAGGCTGATCTTATGTCTCTCAACACTACAGGTGTAGAGACTGCCAATTCACCACTGCTCTCATCTCACGAGCTCTCTCGTGCTTGTTAGGAGAACTAAATCCCTCTCCATGCCCCTTTAACCAAGGTGTTCCATTATTGAGCAATACAGGTATTTCTTATAACTCTCACTCCTTCAAGCCATAGGCTATATGGGCTTCTACAACTTCAGTTTCCTAAGAAATCGGAAGGAATTTTTCCAGTGTGGGTGGCAGGAGATAGAGAAACAGTTACATTTCTTAGAGACACGGGGAAATATTTCAATAACATTCACTCATGGGAGTATAGGCCCAGGGATCAAGAGTATGAACAGTGTAATTAGAAGACATTTTCTTGGCATGTCTTGGAAGGTGTAGAGAATATCGAGGGGACTTCAGGATAATCATTCACTACTCTTATAGTTAGTGCCCTACTGTAAAAGTCATTCACTTGTTGAGATAGTTAAAATTGTGTTTTGGAGATAGTGTGAAAAGGCTAATAACAAGAGCAAAGTCTCGATATGAGATAAAAGACAAGATAGAAAAGTCAAGGACCTGAAAGGACAGGAAGTGAATATGTATTTTATGTAGGTATTGAAATCTTAAAAATAGTAATGATGAGCAAAGGTATAAAGAAAAGGAGATGAGTGTTGTCATGAAGATCTTTCAATGAACCTGATATGGATTTTTTCATGTAAGGATTACATTCATTTATACTTTATGCTTTTCATATTCTCTTGATAAATTTATATTGGGGTCTTATTTGCTGTTTATTCTTAATTGAACCCACATTTCAGAATTGGGGTTGCATCAACTCAGCATGAAATTCCTAATTTTCATGGCTAATAATATAAAGAGCATTTAAAGATTTCTCAGAATTAAAACTAAATAGAAAACCCCAAAGATTCAACTAAGAGACCACAAAATCAATG
>CAUYRH010114744.1:0-19424 GCA_963574655.1 Perodicticus potto | reverse complement strand
GTGTACGTGGCTGGTGCCTTAGCCTGTTGAGCCACAGGCGCTGAGCCGTATCTACAATTTTCAAGCAAAATTCCAGTGCTTTGTGCCTCTCTCCATGCACCTGTCTGTCCTAATCCCAGGAAGAACAGAGCCATGTGTGATGTTTCAGAGAAGGATTGATCACAGAAGTCTTCACTGAGGATGAAGGTCATAAAAGAATCTGTCTTTGCTTATTATTACGTAGCATATGGGACTTCACAGGCAAGGGAGGGCAGAGGCCGTCTGCAGCTAATGGGAATGCCATGAGTAAAGACATCTGTACTTTTAATTTCTTCAGAAATAATTTAATTAATGATCTTTAAAATTTTTTGCAGCATATCTCAGTTGTTCTCATGACACAGCGGTTGAAAATCACTGCAAATACTAACTGTGCCCTTCACCTGAGCTGGACCATTGGGAACCCTTTCCGTGGGGAGCGAGATTAGAAGTTCTCCCTGTGAGTGGGATCTGGAGAGCTGCAGCACAGCATTTCCCCCATGCCACCACCTGCAAAGAGGGCCAGTCCAGTAAACAGTTTATTATGATTTCTTACACACTTACACTATACTTAATGTCTAATGCTTTCTACAATTTCTCATGTATTAATCTTTTTGTTATCTATTTTACCTACTCCTAAACTATTGTTAAGCCTTAGTAACTTCCCTAAACTACCGTTAAGAAGTTTCCCTCCCCTCTCCCGCTAATGATTGTGTCTTGCTGATTTAGCAGGCTGATTTACCAAGAATTTAAGAGTGAAGCAAAAAGGAAAGCAACAAAGGGGGTGTGAGAGTGACAGGACTTTTATCCCATCTCAGATGAACCTTATCAAGATTTTTTCTCTTGCTTTTTATAGGCAGTTGGTTACCTTGATTCTGATGGTGAAGAAAGAATGATTCTTTTTTTTTTTTTTTGAGACAGAGCCTCAAGCTGTCTCCCTGGAGAGAGTGCTGTGGCATCACAGCTCACAGCAACCTCCAATTCCTGGGCTCAAGCGAGTCTCCTGCCTCGGCCTCCCAAGTAGCTGGGACTATTGGTGCCCGCCACAACGCCCGGCCATTTTTTGGTTGCAGCCGTCATTGTTGTTTGGCGGGCCCAGGCTGGATTCGAACCTACCAACTCAGGTGTACATGGCTGGTGCCTTGGCCCGTTGAGCCACAGGTGCCGAGCTGAAAGAATGATTCTTATTAAACAGCTAGCATATGAAAATGCTAATTCAGGGTGGTGCCTATGGCTCAGTGGGTAGGGCACTGGCTCCATATACCGAGGGTGACAGGTTCGAACCTGGCCCCAGCCAGCTAAAACAGCAGTGACAACTGCAACAAAAAATAGCGGGGTGTTGTGGCAGGCACTTGTAGTCCCAGCTACTTGGGAGGCTGAGGCAAGAGAATCACCTAAACCGAAGAGTTGGAGGTTGCTGTGATGCCTCAGCACTCTACCAAAGGTGACAAAGTGAGACTGTCTCAAAAAAAAAAAAAAAAAAAAGCTAATTCAGCTTGTCAATCTGCTCTCCATCTGTATAGGAAGACGGGGGGTCCTTTCTGATTATATCAGAGTTTGTGCTGACATAGGACCTTCTTATATTGGAGGTTAACTATGGCCTCGACTTTAAAAGATACAGGTTTTGGCACCTATCCCTGGAAATATCACATTTAAACCACCCAAAAGTCAACATGAAAGCACTCCCCTCCCTTTTTCCTGTGGGCAGTCCATGCAGCCTCTCACAGCAGGGAGTGGCCAAAGAGATACCACACCCATTACGCCCTGTAATAGATTAGAAAGACTAGAGTGATAGAATTGGTGTGTTGACCCAGGCAGGAGGGATCAAGTGCATGTCTCAAGAATTTCCTACTGTTTATATTATTCATTTGCTCACCTGCCCTGATTCTTTTATGCTGACCATTATTCTCACCCCATGACAGGACTCTCCAACTGACTTTGGGCTATGTATAACCCCAGAAAAAATACAGTGTTCCCCATTTTTCCTATTTGGGTCACCTCATTGAAAATCATTAGATATAGCTCGGCGCCTGTGGCTCAACGGGCTAAGGCGCCAGCCACGTACACCTGAGCTGGCGGGTTCGAATCCAGCCTGGGCCCGCCAAACAACAATGGTGGCTGCAACCAAAAAATGGTCGGGCGTTGTGGCGGGCGCCTGTAGTCCCAGCTACTTGGGAGGCAGAGGCAGGAGACTTGCTTGAGTCCAGGAATTGGAGGTTACTGTGAGCTGTGATGCCACAGCACTCTATCCAGGGTGACAGCTTGAGACTCTGTCTCAGAAAAAAAAAAGAAAAAGTTAAAGAAGGGAGAGATATTCCCCAATACACCTCATAATCTTCTCTCTCATGCCCTTTTTACCTTAAATTTTTAAAATTTTGATATCAGGCACACACACCAGCAGACTGGTTTTGTAATACACCCAATTCTAAACAGCTTGAGGTGCTATGGAAGGACCTTCTGACTGGTATTTGGTATCCTCCCTGGGGAGAAGATATGTTTGTATTTTTCCTAGAACAGCTGACAGCCCTCATTGGTTCCCAAATGGTTTCTCAGACATGGACCCAGAGGACCTTCCTGTGCCATCAATGAAGAAGCTGAGATTGACACCCCAAGTGATCTACTGTTGAGCCAAAATGTTGCAGAAGATGAAGCTCCTGACAACTGAAGAAGCTGACCCATGAAGGTACTGATTTTTTTTTTTTTTGAGACGGACTCTCCTAGCTCACAACAACTTCCAACTTTTGGGCTTAAGCGATATTCTTGCCTCAGTTTTTTGTATTTTTAGTAGAGATGGAGTCTCGCTCTGGCTCAGGCTGGTCTCAAACACTTGTGCTCAAGCAATCTACCCGCCTCGACCTCCTGGAGTGCTAGGATTACAGGTGTGAGCCACCATACCCAGAAGAAAAAACTGATCTTGTGCAACATTGTGTCAAGGCAGTCCATGAAAAGGTTTTCACAGCTATGATAACTATTATTTCTTGTTATTCTTCTGCACAGTTGAAGTCAAGCAACTCCTCCAATTAAAATCATTTGTTCACAAGTTTGCATTAACAAATTGGCTCTAAGAAATAAAAAGAGAAGAGATGTGGAGTGCAGACTGTGAGGCAGCAAGACCCCCACAGCCCAGGAAGTGTATTCAAGGACTGTCCCCCAGCTGCTTCTCCTCCCTTTCCAAAACAACAATAGCCCTTTCTCCTTGCTCCCTTTGCCAGAAGTCAAGGAACTTCTGTATACTTTTCTATCTTTTGCCTAAAAGTATATAACCTTCTCTCCCTAAAGTTAATCTTCACCCATGTACTATTACTTCCCACTTGCTTTCCTTACTGATTTGCAACATTGTTAGTATAAGCAACTTTGTTTAGGTACTATATAAATAAAGCTGTTCACATGGTTAGGTGCTGGCTGCAGTGGTCAACTGCACTAGACCTTCTGATCCCATCCTTATTTTTTGTGTGATCTTTGTCTTTTATGTGTCTTCTTTTCTTTTCTTTTCTTTTTTTTTTTGTAGAGACAGAGTCTCACTTTATCGCCCTTGGTAGAGTGCCGTGGCATCACACAACTCACAGCAACCTCCAACTCCTGGGCTTAGGCGACTCTCTTGCCTCAGCCTCCCGAGTAGCTGGGACTACAGGCGTCCACCACCACGCTTGGCTCTTTTTCTGTTTTGCAATTCGGCCAAGGCCCTCTCTGGTTCATTTACTCTTCATACTGGATTGCAAAACCAAGCCACAGATTGGCTATCAGAATGTGCCTATAATGCCTATATGGATTAGGTAAATTTCTCTCTCCTTCAGGTCCCAAATATCTTAGTTGCCTGGGCCTGTCAGAAAGTGACATTGTTTGGCTGTGCCCATAGCTCACCTGGTAGAGCACCAGCCACATACACTGAGGCTGGTGGGTTTGAACCTGGCCCTGGACAGGTAAAATCAACAATGATAACTGCAACAACAACAACAAAAATCCAGGTGTTGTGGTGGGTGTCTGTAGTCCCAGCTACTTGGCAGGCTGAGGCATGAGAATCGCTTAAGCCCAAGAGTTGGAGGTTGCTGTGAGCCGTGATGCCACAGCACTCTACCAAGGGTGACATAATGAGACTCTGTCTCAAAAAAAAAAAAACAAGGCTCAGCGCCTGTGGCTCAAGTGGCTAAGGCACCAGCCACATACACCTGAGCTGGCAGGTTCGAATCCAGCCCGGGCTGCCAAACAACAATGACAGCTGCAACCAAAAAATAGCCGGGCGTTGTGGCGAGCGCCTGTAGTCCCAGCTACTTGGGAGGTGGAGGCAGGAGACTCGCTTGAGCCCAGGAATTAGAGATTGCTGTGAGCTGTGATGCCACAGCACTCTATCCAGGGCGACAGCTTGAGGCTCTGTCTCAAAAAAAAAAAAAATAGGGCTGCGCCTGTGGCTTAGTCAGTAAGGACCTGGCCCCATATACCAAGGGTGGTGGGTTCAAACCCAGCCCTGGCCAAACTGCAACAAAAAAATAGCCGGGCATTGTGGTGGGCGCCTGCAGTCCCAGCTACTCGGGAGGCTGAGGCAAGAGAATCGCCTAAGCCCGAGAGCTGGAGGTTGCTGTGAGCTGTGTGAGGTCATGGCACTCAACCAAGGGCAACAAAGTGAGACTCTGTCTCTACGGAAAAAAAAGACAAAAAAAGTGGCATTGTTTACTTGCTGCAAGGTCAAAAACTTTGAAAGGCAAAGAGGCTCAGACTGTCTCTTATATATCGCCTGAGTTACACCTACTTCATGGTTCAGAGCTCCCCTTGGAACTGTTGCAGGAAGACAAGACTCAACGGAGAGAAAGAGAACCCAAACACCACGTGTATAAGAGGAAGGGCTTTATTCACCAGCTGGGAGTTTACAGCATAGAAGAATTCCAAATGGCCACGCTCCCTGACTGGCTTGGTCTTTCCCTTTTTATTGACAGTCAAAAAGTTCCACCCCCACAGGTACCCTTCTCACTGCCTAGTTTGAATCAAGCGGGAGATGCTAGTCCAGCCCCTACAGAACTACAGGATTTCACAGAACTTGGAAATTTCCAAGTTCCAGGAAGTTAAGTTTACAAATTCCCAAGAGCTAAGTCACCGTGGAGAGGACTCTGCAGGTGTATCCTGTGGTCTCCTTGAGAAGACCTGTTCTTGTGGAGCTCAACCTTTTCCGGTATCCTCTCTCAGAACCAGAGTCTTTCTGAACATGTGGACCTCCTACGAGCGTCTCTGAGAGTCTGCTGGTTGGGGGTGAGGGGTAAGAAGTGTGGGGGTGTGGACCACAATGTAGATTTAAGCTAATGACAAAAGGAGGCTTAAGTTAAGCCAATAAAAAATAGCCACAGGGCACGCCTGTGGCTCGGTGAGTAGGGCACTGGCCCCATATACCGAGGGTGGCGGGTTCAAGCCTGGCCCTGGCCAAACTGCAAAAAACAAAAAATAGCCGGGCATTGTGGTGGGCACCTGTAGTCTCAGCTGCTCAGGAGGCTGAGGCAAGAGAATCACCTAAGCCCAGGTGTTAGATGTTGCTGTGAACTGTGTGATGCCACGGCACTCTACCGAGGGCGATAAAGTGAGAATCTGTCTCTACAAAAAAAAAAAAAATAGTTTATGAGAGACCCTTCTTAAAACCCAGAAGTACATATGATTAATATAACCATGAGTAAAGAAAGCAGAGTAGAGAAATATGTCAAACAAGTGGGTCAGATGCTAACCACTGTGCACGAGTTTGCCTTTTTTCGGATCTCCATTCCAGTTGGAAGCAGAGAAGTGGAACGGACCTTATGAACTGCCTCTAACAACTCACACCTCGATGAAATTATTAGGAGTAAAAACTCTGGGTCCATCATACCAGAATATAGTGTCCCAGGGAGGAAGAGGACCCAGAACCCCAGTGGATGGGCCAGACTTTAGGCGATCTAAAGTATTTGTTTAAGCAGAAGGAAAAAAGAAAATGTCGCTATTTTCACTATCCTTTTCTTTATTTGTTCTGTCTATAAGATGTAGAGACAACTCCTTAGTAAGGATTTCCCAGGCTATTGCCTCTTCTGCCAGTCTGTTTCACTGCTGTGTTTGCTATCCTAAACTTGTTTAGTGCAAGTATTCCTGTATGTGATTCTTGATTATGCAGAAGCTGGTCTCTCAGATCACCTCCAGGACATGACTAATAGCTCTGTGCTCATAGGTCTCATGTTTCTTTCTAACTCAGCCTGCATCTGACTTTGTGTGCAAGGCAGCAGGAAGACTCCTCCTTTTCACATTGTCAATCCTCATGGTTGTAGTTATTGCTTATGCCCTTTTTCCTTTTTCTTTTATTTTTTTATTAAATGATAGCTGTGTACATTAATGCAATAATGGGGTACAATGTGCTGGTTTCATATACAATCTGAAATATTTTCTTTTTCTTTTTTTTTTTTGAGACAGAGCCTCAAGCTGTCTCCCTGGAGAGAGTGCTCTGGCATCACAGCTCACAGCAATCTCCAATTCCTGGGCTCGAGCGAGTCTCTTGCCTCCGCCTCCCAAGTAGCTGGGACTACAGGTGCCCACTACAACGCCCGGCCATTTTTTGGTTGCAGCCGTCGTTGTTTGGCGGGCCCGGGCTGGATTCGAACCCGCCAGCTCAGGTGTACGTGGCTGGCGTCTTAGCCCGCTGAGCCACAGGCGCCGAGCCACAATCTGAAATATTTTCATCAAACTGGTTAACATAGCATTCATGGCCGTATGCCCTTTTTAGCCTTGTAATCTATTGTATTCTTCATTACAGTGGTGTAAATAAATATAATATGGCATCTAAAACATTGCCTCAATTCAGCAGGAAGTAGCTTAATGACTATGTCGTCCTTCCTGCCGCAGATAGGGAAACGTAAAATTGACAGTGGGGAATATGTAACAGGGAACGGCATGAAAATGGGTGAAAATGTTTTCTGTTTCTTTAAAACCTCCCCTGCTCTTTTTTGAAATTAAAGGCTAGAGGTCAGGAGGGGCAGTGGAGTGTACTTCGTTTTTTGTATCACAGCAAACGGCTTAATGGGCAACTGGGTGGAGGTCCAGGGACAGAGATGGGAGGTTGAGAAGTCCAGAGGGCAGAGGTCACAAGATTGTCTTCCCTGGAGATGGGATCCATTAGAACCATCAACTGTGCAGAATCATACCCTGAAGCTTAAAACTCTTCCATTTAAAGTTTTGTATTTCTGGCTTGGCGCCCATAGCACAGTGGTTACAGTGCCAAACACATGCACCGAGGCCGGTGGGGTGGAGCCTGGCCTGGGCCAGCTCAACAACAATGACAACTGTAACAAAAAATAAATTGCGCTGTGGTGGGCCCCTGTATTCCCAGCTACTTGGGAGGCTGAGGCAAGAGAATCACCTAAGCCCAAGAGGTTGAGGTTGCTATGAGCTGTGACGCCACAGCACTCTACTGAGGGCGACATGGTGAGACTCTGTCTCAAAAAAGAAAAAAAAAAATTTGTATTTCTGCTTTTTGGGAGGACAATGGTACTTTGGAAGGAGGCTGAATTCTCATCTGCCAGCAAATTAATGAATTCCTCTTTCCTTTTCCTCAACCACTTGTCCTTGTTCTTCTGATGTGGCCTTGGGGGGAAGTGCTGAACTTTCAGTTACACTAGAGGAGCCACTATTGGTAAATTTTAAGCTTTCTAATGTTGCAGGAAGACAAGGCCCAACGGAGAGAAAGAGAACCCAAACACCACGTGTATAAGAGGAAGGGCTTTATTCACCAGCTGGGAGCTTACAGCATAGAAGAATTCCAAATGGCTGCACTCCCTGACTGGCTTGGTCTTTCCCTTTTTATTGACAGTCAAAAAGTTCTACCCCACAGGGACCCTTCTCATTAGCCAGTTTGAATCAAGCAGGAGATTCTATTCCAGCCCCTACAGAACTACAGGATTTCACTGAACTTGGAAATTTCCAAGAGCTGAGTCACCATGGAGAGGGCCCTGCAGGTGTATCCTTGTGGGTCTCGAGAAGACCTGTTTTTCTAGACCTCAACCTTCTCTGGTATCCTCTCTCAGTAAAAGGCCAATGAAATTAGCATATCAACAAAATAGGAAGCAAAGAGAGGGATCAAACATTTTTTAAAAGGATTTTAATTAACAAAATTCCTAAAAACAGGATCCAAAAGAGGGAAAAAACAGAAAGTTGTCAACTTTTAAAAACTCATACATTTATAAATTCATAAAGAAGAACTTTATTTCTCATTAAGTGTTGTAGCCTGTAAGGTGGCCATCCTGACAGCCTGAGAAGCACACCCTCCAGTGGAGCCCCAGAACAGGCACTTCACATTTAAATGCATTACAATTAGGCCCTATACATCAAAAGGTCCTTTTTAGGACATAACAAAAGTTTGCCTGTAGTCTCCGTAAAGTGGCCAGAACCAGTCTATAGTCAGCCTTTTGTTCAATCAAAGCTGTAGTTATGGATTGTACAACAGGGAGGTCAGTAAGTTATCATCTAGTGGCAGATGAGCTGCAAATGTTTTTATATTGCTTGTCTTGAGGCCAGTGCTTGTTTAGTTGCTAGAGAAAAGGAAAAGTTTTATAGAAGTAGAACATGGTTTATTCTTTAAGGGTAGGGGTGCATGACTTAACCCTTGACTGGCATGGCCTTAGGTCTATTTTATAATTTGGTATTTTATTGCCACAAAGAGTCTGTCAATCTTACGATTTCTATTAGACCCAACAATGCTGGTCACTTGTATCTAAATGGTGATAGAGAGGGGGTATAATGAGGCATGTCTGATCTCTTACTCCATCATGGGCAGGAACTCATTTTTTAAAAGATTTCTCTTGGGTACCCTTGGTCAAAAAGGGATCTGTTCTGTTTGGTCGGGGTGGGTTTAGAATTTTTTTTTTTTTTCAGAGACAGAGTCTCACTTTGTGGCCCCTGGTAGAGTGCCATGGCTTCACAGTTCACAGCAACATCCAACTCCTGGGCTTAGGCCATTCTCTTGCCTCAGCCTCCCGAGTAACTGGGACCACAGGCACCTGCCACAACGACTGGTTATTTTTTTGTTGCAGTTTGGCCAGGGCCGGGTTTGAACCCGCCACCCTTGGTATATGGGGCCAGCACCATACTCACTGAGCCACAGGTGCCGCCCGGGTTTAGAATTTTATTTATGTTTTTTTTTGAGACAAAGAGTCTCACTTTGTCACCCTCAGTAGAATGCCATGGCATCACAGCTCACAGCAACCTCAAACTCTTGGGCTCAAGCGATTCTCTTGCCTCAGCCTCCTGAGTAGCTGGTACTACAGGCACCCACCACAACGCCTGGCTATTTTTTAGAGATGAGGTCTTGCTCTGGCTCAGGCTGGTCTTGAATCTGTGAGCTCAGTCAATCCACCAGCCTCGCCCTTCTATAGTGCTAGGATTATAGGCTTGAGACACTGTTCATGGCCTTTTATTTATAGTTTCAAAGGCCTTTTTTAATTCAAAAAATTATGGCCTAAATATCAGCTTTTTATTTATTTATTTTTTTTTTGAGACGAGCCGAGCTGCCACCCAGGTAGAGTGCTATGGCATCACAGCTCACAGCAACCTCCAACTCCTGGGCTCAAGCGAGTCTTCTGCCCCGCCTCCCAAGTAGCTGGGACTACAGGCGCCCACCACAACACCCGGCTATTTTTCGCTTGCAGCTGTCTCATTGTTGTTTGGCGGGCCTGGGCTGGATTCGAACCCTCCAGCTCAGGTGTATGTAGCTGGTGCCTTAGCCGCTTGAGCCCCAGGTGCTGAGCCTAACTTCTGACGGTAGTCCTCTAGAAAAGAATCTTTTCAAATCTCTTATTATCAGATTTCAGCCAAGGAAAACATAAAATAGATCTCCCATTCAGTTTGTCTTATTCTAAAAGCAGCTTTCCCCCAACTGTGTGTGCAAAAGAATTTTTATAGGTATTTCAAAAGATCCCCATTTCAGTCGTGGTTGCTTATGACCATTCTGGGTTAGGTGGGTCCACTTTCCTACATGTTGACAAAAGGATGCACCATAACAAATGCAACTAGTGTAACATGGTTTCTTGTACCCTTAATGAATCCCCAACAATAAAAAATAAATAAATAAATAAAAAATAAAAAAAAAGGATGCACCATAAGTCTTATAGATAAATCCAGATGACAGTTCTAAAAAGAACACTCGGATTTTTAAGCTTTATTTACCATAATTCAGAATTTTTTTCAAAAGTGACAGGGCTCAAATGTGACGTCTTGAACTGTCTCTAACCTCTGGGTGGCAGCAGAGTGCTCAAGGATGAGATACTTGTATTTTACTCTTCGGAAAGACCAAAAGGGAAAACACTTTTCAGTTGAGAACCGGTCACAAATGAAAGGCCAATTCTAAAATTTCAGGCAATAGAAAATAGCTGCAATCTAAAAAGCATGCTGTAGGCTCAGTGGCTATAGCACAGTGGTTACGGCGCCGCGGCTGGCGGATTTGAACCCAGCCCAAGCCAGCTAAAAAACAACCATGACAAGTGCAACAACAACAAACAACAAAAATAGCCAGGCATTGTGGTGGGTGCCTGTGGTCCAAGCTACTTGGGAGGCTGAGGCAAGAGAATTGCTTGAGCCCAAGTGTTGGAGGTTGCTGTGAGCTGTGAGGCCATAGCACTCTACTAAGGGCAACATAGTGAGACTCTGTCTCAAGAAACAAAAAAATAAAAAGCATGCTGTATAAAATGAAACCGCGGATGCCTAACTGCCAGTCCTTTGACCTGCACTTTCTGCTATGAGACAGGGGTTTCTTTAGTTTTCTTTTTCTTTTTTTGAGACAGAGTCTTACTCTGTCTTGGGTAGAGTACCATGGTGTCCTAGCTCACAGCAACCTCAAACTCCTGGGCTCAAGTGATTCTCCTGCCTCAACCTCCCAAACAGGTAGGACTACAGGTGCCAGAGACTGGGTCTGGCTCTTGCTTAGGCTGGTCTCCAATTCCTAAGCTCAAGCAATCTGCCTTGGCCTTCCAGAGTTCCAGGATTACAGGCATGAGCCACTGTGCATGGCCAGACAGGTTTCTGAAAAACCTTTAACCAGATCTCCAGTCCTGAAGCAGAGGTGGAAAAACCTAGACCTGAATCTCCTGTGAAAGACAGAAAAAAGTTCTCTTTAGAGGACCTTACTCAAATCTCCTATACAGAGACAGATATGGAAGGGAAGCTCTAAAAGAAAGAGAATTGGTTTTTAGGCCAGGCACGGTGGTACTTGTCCCTGAAGACAAGTACCAAAGAAGAACAAGGACCAGTGGTTTGAGAAAAAGAAAGAGAAGTTTATAAATTTGCTGGCAAATGAGGAGGGCAGTGGACTTGAGCTTCAAAGACTGTCATCCTGCCTTTAAGCAGAAAGACAAGGCTTTTTATTTATTTATTTATTTATTTATTTATTTATTTATTTATTTATTTATTTATTTATTTATTGAGACAGAGTCTCACTATGTCACCCTTGGTAGAGTGCCGTTGCATCACAGCTCACAGCAACCTCAAACTCTTAGGCTTAAGCAATTCTTTTGCCTCAGCCTCCCAAGTAGTTGGGACTACAGGCACCCGCCACAATGCCGGGCTATTTTTTGTTGCAGTTGTCATTGCTGTTTAGCTGGCCCAGGCTGGGTTCAAACCTGCCATTGGTGTATGTGGCTGGCACCGTAACCATTGTGCTACAGGTGCTGAGCCAAGACAGGGCTTTTTAAAAGGGAGGTTAGTGGCAGTTTGGCTCAAGTATGTGACTAGTGTCACATGTCCAGGTTTTAGGCTATTGTTGTTTAAGTATGATTGATAGTTTCAGTAGACCTTATTTCCAGTGGTGAGGATCTTATGACCCTGTCAAGACAATTCTGTTGAGACATCTTCTGTGGTTTTAGATACCAGAAAACAGGGTGGCGCCTGTGGCTCATCGAGTAGGGCGCTGGTCCCATGTACCAAGGGTGGTAGGTTCAAACCCGGCCCCGAGCGAACTGTAACAAAAAAATAGCCTGGCATTGTGGCGGGCGCCTGTGGTCCCAGCTACTCAGGAGGCTGAGGCAAGAGAATTGCCTAAGCCAAGGAGTTGGAGGTTGCTGTGAGCTGTGTGGCACCATGGCACTCTACTGAGTGCAAGACTCTGTCTCTACAAAAAAAAAAAAAAAAAAAAAAAAATATACCAGAAAACAAGCAGCAAAGAACGATTTTCTGCCCCTTTGATTACTGGCCTTGGGCAGGAATGCAGTTTTTAATTCCACAAAAGAGTAGGAATTTGGTTTTTGTGTGTGTGTGTGTGTGAAAGTAAACATTTTTAAAGAGAAAATGCATGAAACATTTTGTTGCCCTTTTTCAGACCTTTACCTCTGTTACATTATTGTATAATAGACATTTAAAGTCATGGCATTAGATGATCTCTCCTACAGAGAGTATAGACAGAGAAGGTAAGAAAGCCTTAAATTGAACCCTCCAGCTTTCAAACTTTTTGGATATTGGAAAAAGGAAGAAAAGCACATATAGGAGGTAGAATAAGCAGAACCCAAGAGCTATAGGACAATACGGTACTACAAAAGCTAAAAGAGGGGAATGTTTCAAGGAAGGAGCAACTAACCAATGCAGTAAATAAATTCTGCTGAAAAGGTATTGTGGTTTGGATATATTGTTTGTTTCAACCAAATCTCATTTTATTTTTCATTTTATTTTCTGAGACAGAGTCTCAGACTTTGTTGCTCCAGGCTAGAGTGCCAAGACATCATAGCTCACAGCAACCTCAAAGTCCTGGGATCAAGAGATCTTCTAGCCCAGTCTCCCTCCTGTAGGCCTAGCTACTCAGAAAGCCACTCACGAGGCTCAGACAACAGGATCTCTTGAGTCCAAGAATTTGATGTTGCTATGAGCTATGACACCATGGACTCTACCAGGGCAACAGAATAAGACTCTGTCTCCCTCCCACCCCCAAAAAGATATATTATATTGTGGTGAAGTCAAAGCCTTCAGTGCTTCTATTACTGGGAGCAATGCACATTGTATCCACCAAACGCCCTTCCATTATCCACCTTCCTCCCACCTTCTCAGTACTCTGTGTCTCCACACTCTGCTTCCAAGTTGTTCTGTGTCTGAATTGTTTCACTTAAAGTATGGTGTCCATTTCCATCTATGTTGCTGCAAAAGACATGATTTCATTATTTTTTATGATTGAATAGTATTCCATTCTTTATATTTTCCACATTTTCCATATTTTTTGTATTTCCATATATTTACATTTATCCAATTTTTTTTTTTTTGAGACAGGGTCTCACTTTATTGCCCTTGGTAGAGTGCTGTGGCGTCACACAGCTCACAGCAACCTCCAACTCCTGGGCTTAAATGATTCTCTTGCCTCAGCCTCCCAAGTAGCTGGAACTACAGGTGCCTGCCACAACGCCTGGCTATTTTTAGAGATGAGGTCTCGCTCTGGTTCAGGCTCTGGCTTAGGATGGTCTCAAACCTGTGAGCACAGGCAATCCACCCACCTTGGCCTTCCAAGTGCTGGGATTACTGATGTGAGCCACCACTCCCGGACTATCCAATCTTTTATTCTATTCAGTCTTCTATATCTTTGCTATTCTGAATAATGCTGTGATAAACACATGAGTACAGGTATTTTTTTAAAAAATATTGATTTCTCTTCCTTTGAATAGATACCCAGTAGGGGGATTGCTGGATTGTATGGTAGTTCTATTTTTTAATTCTTTGAGAGATTGTCATAGTGTTTTCCATAGAGATTTCACTAATTTACATCCCCACCAATAGCACGTAAGAGTTGCCTTTCTCCACATGCTCACCAATATCTATTATTTTTTTTCTTAGTAATAGCCATCTGACTAGTGTAAGATGACATCTCATTGTGGTTTCAATTTGCATTTCTCTGATTATTTGTGATGCTGAACACTTTTTCATATGCTTGTTGGCCATTTGTTAGTCTTCTTTTGAAAAATATCTACTCATGTCCTTAGCCCATTGTCTAATGGGGTTATTTTGTCATTGATGTTGAGTTGTTTGATTTCCTTGGACATTCTAGATATTAGTCTGTTGTATGAAGTGTCAGCAGTGTGGCAGAGAATAAGTCCTGCAATTGAAATTGTCTAACAGAAAAGGAAGATCACCGCTCTCTCTGGTGTGTGACAAGAAATCTTTATTTTACCACAACTTATATAGGCAGTACTGCACGTAGGCATCATAAATCAATAATCTAATAGCTCAAACCCAAGGACTTAGGCCCTAATCACCTGGCGTCAGGGTGTCTACTGCCAGCCGATAACAATACTCCTAACCTTATCTAAAGTTGTTCTTATGCTAAATAATCGGAAGTAACATAACATAAAAACCAAAGCTCTAGGAGATCAAAAGGACACAAAGCAGAACTCTGGAGGACAAAACGGCTACAATGCTTGACCTTTAACAGACCATCTGGAGGCAGTCATCCATCTTTAGGGAGTAGTTCGGAAATTCCTGAGATATACAGAAGCCTGCCTGCAGGCCCTGCCTCCGTGCACAGGCCCTGTCTCCTGCGTGACCAGGCCTGTAACAACAATGGAGTGCTAGCCAGGTTTTTTTTTCCTATTTTTTTTATTATTTATTTATTTATTTTTTATTAAATCATAGCTGTGTACATTAGTGCAATCATGGGGTACAATGTGCAGGCTTCATATACAATCAGAAATATTTTTATCTAACTGTTTGACATAACCTTCATGGGATTTTCTTGGTTATTATATGAAAACATTTGTATTCTGCATTTAGTAAGTTTCACCTGTACCCTTCTAAGATGCACCATAAGTGTGATCCCATCATTTACCCTCTTTCCACCCATCTTCCCTCCTCCCCTCCCTTCCCCTAGCTAGGTTTTTCCATTCCGTCTCCCAAAGACTTTTAACTTACTCTCACAGAAATAATCTGTATAAAAGTCTAACATACAGGTTTTTCACCTATATTAGTCCCCTGTCTGATGTATAGTTTGCAAATATTTTCTGCCATTCTCCAAATTGTCTGTTCATTCTGTTGATTACAGAGTTATAAACATCCTACTTATGTACAATTCATACTTACAAATGGAGGCTATTACAGCAAGTCTTCCAGTTACAAACATCTACTGATGTATGACTTCTACTTATGAATGGAGGGTAGGTATTACAGGTAATACAACGTAGATAAATGTACCTGTCTGTACCAACTTACATACAAATTCAACTTAAGAACAATCTACAGAAAGCATCTTGTTCATAAGCCAGGGGCTGCCTTTAGTTCTTTTCCTGTGCAGAACTTTGTAGTTTCAGTCCCATTTGTCTTTTTTTGTTTTATTGCCTGAGCTTTTGAGATCTTGCTCATGAATGCTTTGTCTAGATCAATGTTTAGAAGAGATTCCCTGGGTTTTCTTTCTAGTATTTTTATAGTTTCAGATTTTACATTTAAGTCTTTAATCTTCCTTGAGTTGATTTTTGTATACAGTGAGAGGTAAGAGTCTAGTTTCATTCTTCTGCATTTGGCAATCCAGTTTTCCCAGAACCATTTATTGAAGAGGGTGTCCTTTCCCCAGTATAAGTTCCTATAGATTTTGTCAAAGCTATAAATATGTGGCTTTATTTCTGGGTTTTCTATTCTGTTCCATTGTTCTATGTGTCAATTTTTAAACCAGGAATATGCTGTTTGGTTACTATAGGTTTATGGTATAATTTGAAGGAAGAAGTCAGGCAATATAATGCCTCCAACTTTGGGAGGCTGTTGGGGCTTTCTTTTTATTTTGTTTTGCTCAAGATTGCTTCGGTTATTCATAATCTTCTTGGATGCCATATGACCTTTAGAATTTTTTTTTTTTTGAGATAGAGTCTCAGGCTGTCACCCTGGGTAGAGTGTTGTGGCATCACAGCTCATAGGAACCTCAAACTTTTGGGCTTAAACAATTCTCTTGCCTCAGCCTCCAGAGTAGCTGGGACCATGGGCGCCCTCCACAATGCCTGGCTACTTTTTTTGGTTGCAGTTGTCATTGTTGTTTTAGCTGGCCTGGGCTGGGTTCAAACCCTCCAGCCTCTGTGTATATGGACAGTGCTCTACTCACTGAGATATGGGTACCACCCTAGAATTGTTTTTTTGTAATTCTGGAAAAATAATGTTGGTAGTACACTCAATAGGGATTGCATTGAACCTGTAGATTATTTTGGGTATTACAATGTTTTTAATGATACTAATTCTTTCAGTCTATGAACATGGGATATTTTTCATTTGTTTGTGTCATCTACAATTTCTTTCATCACAGTTGTGTTTTTTTTTGAGACAGAGCCTCAAGCTGTCACCCTGGGTAGAGTGCTATAGCATCATAGCTCACAGCAACCTCCAACTCCTGGCCTCAAGCGAGTCTCCTGCTTCTGCCTCCCGGGTAGCTGGGACTACAGGCGCCCACAGCAACACCTGGCTATTTTTTGGTTGCAGCGATCATTGTTGTTTGGCGAGCCCCGCCTGGATTCGAACACACCAGCTCGGGTGTATGTGGCTGGCGCCTTAGCTGCTTGAGCCAAAGGCGCTGAGCCTTCATCACAGTTTTACAGTTTTCTTTGTAGAGATCTTTCATCTCTTTGGTTAAATATATTCCTAGAGTTTTTTTTTTTTTTTGTAGCTATCATAAAAGAAATTGGCTTCTTGATTTGGTTCTCAACTACATTACTGGTTTATAGAAATGCTACTGATTTATGTATGTTCTTTTTTTTTTTTGTGAGAGAGCCTCAAGCTGTCACCCTGGCTAGAGTGCAGTGGCATCACAGTTCACAGCAACCTCCAACTCCTGGGCTCAAGCGAGTCTCTTGCCTCTGCCTGCCAAGTAGCTGGGACTACAGGCGCCTGCCACAACGCCCGGCCATTTTTTTTTTTTTTTGGTTGCTGCCGTCATTGTCGTTTGGGGGGCCCAGGCTGGATTCGAACCCTCTACCTCAGGTGTACGTGGCTGGCGCCTTAGCTGCTTGAGCTACAGGTGCTGAGCCTCTATGTTCTTTTTTTTTTTTTTTGAGATAAAGTCTCACTATGTTGCCCTCAGTAGAGTGCTGTGGTATCACAGCTCATTGCAACCTCAAACTCTTGGGCTTAAGCGATTCTCTTGCCTCAGCCTCCCAAGTAGCTGGGACTACAGGTGCCCACTACAACACCCAGCTATTTTTTGGTTGCAGTTGTCATTGTTGTTTAGCTTTAACCTGCCAGTCTTGGTGTACGTGGCCAGTACCCTACTCATTGAGCTACGGGCACCGCCACTGTATGTTAATTTTGTATCTTGAAAATTTACTAAATTCATTTATCAAATCTAAGAATTTTTTTGGTGGAATCTTTTGAGTTTTGTAGATACAGAATCATATTATCTGCAACCACAGATAATTTGACTTCTTCTTTTCCAATCTGGATATCTTTTATTTTTTTTATCCTGCCTAATTACTCTGGCAAGGACTTCTAGTACTATGTTGAATAAGAGTGGTGAAAGTAGTCTTCTTTATCTTTTTTCAATTCTTGAGGCCAATGCTTTCAGTTTTACTTTATTAATTATGAGGACATGGAGGGTGTTGGCAAGGCCTTCCTTCCTGATATGGATGCCAGTTATAAGGACATTGCCCTTTAATAACTCATTAAGCTGTACATTAGCTTCACATAGAGTTCTGTATTCATATTATATTTAACGGGAAAAGAACAGTGAGAAGCCCATATATAAAATTAAACCCAAGTATCACCAGGCAGTGTAGAAGAATTATGGTTGCTAGCGTTCAGTTTACTTGGTCCTGAAGAAAGTAAATGAAACTTAGGCTCTGCCTTTTACCTCAGATAAGCTAGTCAAGTTAAACTCATTGTGCTTCTTTCTAATGACCATTTTTATAGATGGTGGACAGCAAAAAAACAGGATACTCTGGTTTGAATCTTTATTTATTTTTATTATTTATTTTTTAATTCAGATAGAGTCTCACTGTGTTGCCCTTGGTAGAGTGTTGTGGGGTCATAACTCACAGCAACCTCCAACTCTGGATCAAGCACTTCTCTTTCCTCAGTTTTTCTATTTTTAGTAGAGATGGAATTTCCCTTTTGCTCAGTCTGGTCTTGAACTTGTAAGCTCAAGCAATCCACCTGCCTTGGCCTCCCAGAGTGCTAGGATTACAGGTATGAGCCACTGTGCCCAGCCTGAAACTTTATCTTTTTATTTCATTTTTTAATTTTTATTTATTTAATTTATTTATTTAGACATAGTCTCACTATGTCACCCTCCATAGAGTGCTGTGGTGTCACAGCTCACAACAACCTTCAACTCTTGGGCTTAAGCTAGTCTCTTGCCTCAGCCTCCCAAGTAGCTGGGACACCAGGTGTCCACTACAACGCCTGCGTATTTTTTGTTGTTGTTGTTGTTGTCATTGTTGTTTAGCAGGCCCGGGACGGGTTTGAACCCACTAGCTCTGGTGCATATGGCCGGCACCCTAACCACTGAGCTATGGGCCCCCTAACCTATTTTTATTTTTTTGAGACAGTCTCACTCTGTTGCCGTGGGTAGAGTGCTGTGGCATCATCTTAGCTCACAGAAACCTCAAAGTCCCAGACTTAGTGATCCTTATGCCTCAGCCTCCTGAATAGCTGGGACTACAGGTGCCCACCAGGATGCCTGGGTAGTTTTTCTATTTTTTTAGTAGAGATGAGGTCTTGCTCTTGCTCAGGCTGGTCACGAACTCCTGAGCTCAGGCGATCCACCCACCTTGACCTTCCAGAGTGCTAAGATTTCTGGTTTGAAACTTTAAAAAACATGTATTTTAATTCCAGGTTGTTTAATAACCCTTAAATCTCTTTGGGTTTTCCCCCATTCCTCCCTTCTGTGCTGTTTCTCTTAAAATAACACTCAGGGCACACATTGCCTGTTTTCATTAAATAGCTGTGTTTACTTTGAAAACAGAGCTAAGATTCTTCCTGCCCTGTTTTCCTTTGTCTCTGAACAATGCAAACTGTATGACTCAGAAGATCCAAAGAGGTTTGTTCTGGGTCTCACAGGCAAAATGCTAGAAAGGCCATAATTATAAATAGAGAGAACTTAATCATTTTAGGATTTTAGGAGTAATTCTTATGGAAGACCAAATAAAAATACATGAGTCAGGCTATTGACTATGTACCGTCTTCAATTCCAGATTTATATGTAGAAAATGAATTTTTCGGCCCGGCGCCTGTGGCTCAGCGGGCTAAGGCGCCAGCCACGTACACCTGAGGTGGCGGGTTCGAATCCAGCCCGGGCCTGCCAAACAACAATTATGGCTGCAACCAAAAAATGGCCGGGCGTTGTGGCAGGCGCCTGTAGTCCCAGCTACTTGGGAGGCTGAGGCAAGAGACTCACTTGAGCCCAGGAATTGGAGGTTGCTGTGAGCTGTGATGCCACGGCACTCTATCCAGGGTGGCAGCTTGAGGCTCTGTCTCAAAAAAAAAAAAAA
>CAUYRH010114743.1:0-83792 GCA_963574655.1 Perodicticus potto | reverse complement strand
CTCAAGCTGTCACCCTGGGTAAAGTGCTATAGCATCACAGCTCACAGCAACCTCCAATTCCTGGGCTCAAGCGAGTCTCCTGCCTCCATCTCCCAAGTAGCTGGGACTACAGGCGCCTGCCACAACGCCCGGCCATTTTTTTGGTTGCAGCCGTCATTGTTGTTTGGCAGGCCCGGGCTGGATTCAAACCCGCTAGCTCAGGTGTACGTGGCTGGCGCCTTAGCCCATTGAGCCACAGGCGCCGAACCAACATGCATCCACTTTTATATGGGTATTGACAAAGACTGTCTCCTTAACCAAACTTTAAATAGGCTCCTCTGAGCCCTCCTTTGCCTAGATCTTGTTCTTGGGCCCTGTCTGGGGCTTGCCTAGCCAGTTTTAGTAAGGATCCTGCCAAGTCAGTTTAGAGAAAATCCCCACCCCAATTCTTGATATCTGATCACCCTCACCTGCCTTCAGCAACCATCCTGTAAAGTCCTGTTAAGTCAGTTTAGCAAGAGTCCTCCACCACCCCCACCACCCCCATATATACTTTTCCACTGACTCCTTCATTCTGCTTATTGACTATCTTTTCTTTGTTTTTTCTCTTTTTAACCAAAAAGTCAATATGCAAACTGAATCATTGACTATTAATCTCTGTTTGTCCTTGTTGTATTGGAATTTAGGCATGATGTCTATCTCTTTTTGGGACAGACTTTTCACCTATCATAATAGTCCTGAACAAAGTAAGTCTTCCTTACTGTTTTTTTGGTTTTTTGCAGGTTTCTTTTTTTTTTTTTTTTTTTTTTTGGCCAGGGCTGGGTTTGAACCCACCACCTCCAGCATATGGGGCTGGCGCCCTACTCCTTAGAGCCACAGGTGCCACCCTTCCTTACTGTTTTAACAAGTGTCAATAATTTTTTCTTTAACAATAGGGGAGTCATAATTTTACCTTTTCCTGGAAATTATTTTTTATCAGACAAAGAGTGTTCTAGAAAGAGGAAATCTTCAGTACAAAAATCTGGAAATGTGGGCAGCGCCTGTGGTTCAAAGGAGTAGGGTGCTGGCCCCATATGCCAGATGTGGCAGGTTCAAACCCAGTCCCGGCCAAAAAACTACAAAAGAAAAAAAAATCTGGGAATGTGACTGGGCTTGGTGGTGCACACCTGTAGTCCTAGCACTGTGGGAGTCCGAGGCTGGTGGATTGCTTGAGCTTGAGAATTTGAGACAGCCTGAGCAAGAGCTAGACTCTGTCTCTAAAAATAGTCAGGTGTTGTGACAGGCACCTGTAGTCCCAGCTACTTGGGAGGCTGAGGCAAGAGGATTGCTTGAGCCCAAGAATTTGAGGTTGCTGTGAGCTGTGATGCCATGTAACTCTACCCAGGGTGACAGAGTGAGACACTGTGTCTCAAATAATAATAATAATAGTAATAATGATAATCTGGAAATGAGGAAGAAATTAGGCAGTTTGAGAGATTTAAAATGGTTCAGTACTGGCCAGGCATGGTGGCTCATGCCTATAATCCTAGCACTCTGGGAGGCAGGGGCAGGAAGAGCTCTTGAGCTCCGCAGTGGAGATTAACCTGGACAAGAGTGAGACCCCCTCTCTACCAAAAATAGAAAAATTAGCTGTGGTCCCAGCTACTCAGGAGGCTGAGGCAGGAAGATGATTTGAATAGGCTCCTTTGAGCCCTCAGAGCAGTTTGAGGTTGCTCTGATCTAGGCTGACACCAGGGCACTCTAGCCTGGAACAACAGAGTGAGATTCTATCTTAAAACAAAAAAAAAAGTTCAGTAAGGCTAGACGACAAAGTGAAGGAAATGTTGAGATGTGGTACTGGAGAGGTAAGCAGGTGCCAGATAATGAACATAAACTCCAAAAACTTTAGTTTTTAATACTTAGGGCAAACAGAAGGTATTAAACTGTTCTAAGCAGAGTGCAATGATCAGAATTTTTGGAACTCTAGGAACTCTACTGCAGAGCATAATTGAAGAGGTCAAGTCTGGAGCCAGAGAGACTAGAAGATCCTGCAGAAATCCAGCACTAAGGTGGAGCATATGCAAAACAAGGTAATATCAGTGGAACTGGAGAGAAGAAAGTATAAGTTGGTGATTGACAGGATGTGCCAAGTCAGGGAGTTACAGGACTCCAAGATGAGGCCCAGATTTCTAATTTAGACCACTGGGTGGTGCCATTTAATGAGAAATGTTAGGAAGAAGAAGATTTGTGGGGAGGGGTGGAGACTTAAACTGAGATAATTTGGGGGCAAGTGTGGTGGCTCACATCTGTGATCCTAGCACTCTGGAAGGCTCCTGAGGTGGGAGTATCGCTTGAGCTCAGGAGTTCGAGACCAGCTTAAGCAAAAGGGAGACCCGTTTCTACTAGAAATAGTCAAACTAGCTGGGTATGGGGGTGGGCACCTGCAGTCCCAGCTACTGGGAGACTAAGACAGGAGGATGGCTTGAGCCTAGGAATTTGAGATTGCTGTGAGGTAGGCTGATGCCATGGCACTCTAGCTTGGGGTATCAGAGTGAGACTGTCTCAAAAAAAAAACAAAACAAAAAAAGAGAAATAGGGTGGTACCTGTAGCTCTAGGAGTAGGGTGCTGGCCCCATATGCCAGAGGTGGCAGGTTCAAGCCCGGCCCCGGCTAAAAAACTGCAAAAAAAAAAAAAAAACAGAGAGAGAAATAATACTGGGATTGAATACAATACTGGCTTTGAAACCCTTTGGCTGTGTGACTGAGCAGTACATTCACTGGGTTTCATCTGTCAATTGAATCTCATCTTTAAAGATGTGATAATTGGTAAGAACTGTGGAAAAGTGTCAGCAGTCAGAAGACATTCAATACATCTGAATTTTGAGCACAAATAGGAGCCAAGTAAAAGCCCTGATTTTGTTAAGGATCTCACTGTATAGTGGAAAAGACAGACTTATGCAGATAAGTGAAATGTGGCTCTCTCAGAGGACCATTCCTCCAAGCCTCTGCTCCTCCATGGTGTTCTGTTCTTGCACAACTGACCTCCACTTTCTTTTTTTTGTGCAGTTTTTGGCTGGGGCTGGGTTTGAACCCTCCACCTCCGGCATGTGGGGCCAGCGCCCTACTCCTTTGAGCCACAGGTGCTGCCCAACCTTCACTTTCTATACCCTCTCTACCCTCAAGTTCCTAGACAGAGAAGGCAAGTGATCTTTCCACTTTAGCCTCCTGGGACTACAGGTGCCCACTATCACACCCAGCTTCCTTTTTCGATCTGCGGTCTACTACTACTCCCCTGCATTCATTTCTAAGCTCCCTATTTTCAAGAACCTTCCCTTCCACTCCATTTCACCCTGGCCACTCCCTGGACTTAGTCATCACCTAGAACTGCTACATTTCTGAAAACTTAAATTCAAATTTGCTGGTTTCCACCACAACATCCTGTCCTTGTATATTCTGAGTAAGTCCTGGTTCCCCTAGTGGCCCAGCCATAACACGTAACACAATAGAAGAAAGCCAATCTAGTACTCAGAAACTAATTTAAATCTCTACTTAATTTCTCAAGGAAACATGAGAGGCAGAGGGGTGGAGGAGTGGAGCAGGAGCACATTGTAATGTATAGTCCGAAGTGAGAGCTCTTCTCTCTTGTTCAACATTTTCTAACTGGAAAGCAGCCCCTCGGAACTATCGTTCCCAATCCCTCAACCAGATCTTTCCCCAACTCAACTCTTTATCATAATATTCTCCAGCTTCAGGTCTGTTCTCTTTACTTCATTTTGGTTTTGCATAATAAAGAAGAGGCCTGTAAGTGACCTAGCAAACGAAATCCTTCCTTCTCCCCAGCTCTCTTTGGAGTCCCTGCAGTCTTTCAGCTTTCTTCTAGGCAGGGAAGCCCCCAGCTCCTTCTGGAACCCTTCTGTGACTGCACATTCTGTGCTAAGTGCTCCTCTTTATCTGTCATGGCACCTGTCACATGGGTCTGAAATTTCTGTCCTACCTGATTGTCTCAGACATCAGACTGAACTTCTGAGAAGAGAGACCCCTTCTCTTCCAAGAAGAGAGTTCTGAATGCAACCCAGAACTTTTTTTTTTTTTTTTTTTTTTTTGAGTCAAAGTCTCACTTTGTCACACTCGGTAGAGTGCCATGGCGTCACAGCTCACAGCAACCTCAAACACCTGGGCTCAAACGATCCTCCTGCCTCAGCCTCCTGAGTAGCTAGGACTATAGGCAGCCCCACAATACCCAGCTAGTTTTTCTATTTTTAGTAGAGATAGGATCTCGCTCTTGCTCAGGCTGCTCTCAAACTCATGAGCTCAAGCAATCCCCCTGCCTTGACCTCCCAGAGTTCTAGGATTACAGTTATGAGCCATTGCACCTGGCCAACCCAGAACTTTTGACACAAATTCTACAATAGCCCATTTTAGATCTAGACAGTTTCTTGGTACAATTATTAATACTTCCTCATGCCAATGCAGGGATTTAAGGGGGAGCAGGCAAAGGAAGGAGAGTCATCATGTATTGACCACTTACTATAAGCCAGAGACAGTGTCAAACATTTATATTAGTAATAAAATCTTAAGTTCTGACAGGCTGTCCATAGGGCACATAGTAGTATACCCATTTTACAGCTAAGGAAACTGAGGCTCACAGTGCTCAAGTAGTTAAGGTCACATCATTACATTTGTCTCCAAAACTCTCTGTCCTTTCCAAATGCTGTGAGAGTATGATTATAACAGTTCACAACCCACTGACTAATTTATTAAATAAACAAATGAGATAGTCAATTCTCAATGGGAGATTAGGCTAATGAATATATTTTACTCTTCAGACTCATTTTCAGGCCCTTGTATGGATTTGTGGGGTCTGTTGCTGGCTGTCCAAAGACTATAGGGGTGCTTAAATGTACTTCCTCCCCTCCCTTTCCTTCCTATGGCTACTTAAGTATTCTGGGCCTGTCCCCATATAAGGTCCTGTCTGGGGAAGTTGTTCAGTATTGTTGCTCCCCCGCATCCCCATCCCCCTCCTCCTGAGCATTTTTAGAACTGGTGGTTTCCTCCAGTTATCATCTGGTTACTCTTGCTGCCAATGATTTTGGCTTCCCCCCAGCAACAATCCATGGGAAAGATATTCAATTGGTTCAGAAACATCCTCTTAGCCAATAAAATGTTAATATGTTGAAATTCATTTTCTTCCTCCTTCCCCCCAGCCAAAGCCCTGACTGATGAGATCCTGGCTTTGTCACTTACTGTCAATCCTGTATTTTAGAGAACAAAATACTGTATTACCGTATGCAGCTTTAAAAAGTGGGGCTAGAGATGGAATAGAAGTGCAAATGCTCTCCCACCTCCATCATAAAGATAGAGGCTGAACAAATGCCTGGATTTCTTCTTCTCTAACCACAGAACCAGAGAACCTCAGGGACAGAAGAAGTTTAAAGAAATTGCCCCTTGGCTGGGTGCCCATAGCTCAGTGGTTAGGGCGCTGGCCACATGCACCAGGGCTGGTGGGTTCAAATCTGGCCCAGGCCTGCTAAAACAAACAAAAAACAGCCGGGCATTGTGGCGGGCACCTGTAGTCCCAGCTACTGGGGAGGTTGAGGCAAGAGAATCGCTTAAGCCCAAGAGTTTGAGGTTGCTGTGAGCTGTGACACCACAGCACTCTACCAAGGGCGACAAAAGTGAAACTCTGTCTCGGAAAAAAAAAGAAAAGAAAAGAGGGCGGAGCCTGTGGCTCAGCGAGTAGGGCGCCGGCCCCATATACCGAGGGTGGCGGGTTCAAACCCGGCCCCGGCCAAACTGCATCCAAAAATAGCTGGGCGTTGTGGCGGGCGCCTGCAGTCCCAGCTACTCAGGAGGCTGAGGCAAGAGAATCGCCTAAGCCCAAGAGCTGGAGGTTGCTGAGAGCTGTGACTCCACAGTACTCTACTGAGGGCGATAAAGTGAGACTCTGTCTCTACAAAAAAAAAAAAGAAAAGAAAAGAAATCGCCCCAACTCAGTTATTGCTTCAGCCTCTTCCCCTACCTCAAACACATACTTATACACCACACTTGCCATCCCATAAAATGGTGGTCCAAACTCTGCCTGAAACTTCTCTAGGGATCTAGGGACAAGGTGCCCACTCCCTCATCAGTCACTGCCTCTTCTTTTTCCATCTCCCCCTTATTCCCTCTTTTAACCGCCAGGACCAAATACTTAAACTGTCTTAATGACTCTTTCCTGTTATTCTTGTTTCTGCTCCAGCTTGGATGGCCACACCCCAGGTCAGGCCCATGAGGACAATATCATCTTGGCTCTTATGGCAGGTGGAGGACTATGCCCCTCAAATTCTTAGCAAGAACTGGCTGGACTCCTGACTTCAGAATATTAGGTAGAGTCTACATACATCTTGGGTCTGGGACAGGTGATATGGGGAAGACCATTCCAGCCCTCCTGCTGGGACTGCAGCTATGTGCAACATAAGTCTTTATGGAGTTGCTTCTGTGCCCCTCTCATTCTAGCTCCCAACACCTAAGCTTAGTCCCCTTCTCAGAAAAACTTCTTCTTGAGTTCATGAGTTTGAGACCAGTCTGAGCGAGAGCGAGACCTCATCTCTAAAAATAGCCAGGTGTTGTGGTGGGCACCTGTAGTCCTAGCTACCTGGGAGGCTGAGGCAAGAGAATTGCTTGAGTGCAAGAGTTTGAAGTTGCTGTGAGTGAGACTGTGTCTCAGAAAAAAACCCCAAACCTTCTTTATGCCAATAAGAAGGACTCAGTGAGTAAAGGGCTTCTTCTGAAAATAACACATGTGAAAGTGATTTATGAAGTGTGAATCACCATTATAGAAGCATTATAGAAACGGGATGGGAAGGGCTATCATGATTATCTGCTACCCAGAGTCCAGCCCGAAACTCACCTTCCACCACCCTATTGATACCCTATTAAGTCAGGGCTCAGTTTCTGCCCAGTTCCTGGGGCCCTTATCTTTTTTCTATTCCTGGTACTTTTCGTTATTGGTCTGCTTCCCAGAATGCATTGTGAACACCATTAAGACCCAGTGATATATTGTTTTTGTACCTCACATCTACTTAAAACAGAGCTCTGCTCATTGAACCATGAGCTCATGGTATTAAGGTGCAGAAGCATATTATTGGTAGTCCAGCTTTGCTAACTAGGTAAGAGCCATAAAAATTGCTCTGACCTTGTCCCATTCTCCTGTTTCTACCACCTCCAGCCTGGTTGGTAGGAGGGCCAGAGGAAAGGCCAGAGGGCCAGGCACAGCTGCAGGAGCCACATTTACCAGAGAAAAGAGCATGTGGGTGCCCCTCTTCTCATCGCTGCAGAGGGAGCAGGCACTGTGCTGGGTGGTGTAAAGCAGAGGGTGCTGTGTAAGGCACTGCCTAGTACAGAACTTGATTAGCAAAGCCCAGCTCCAGTGAGCACCGAACATGTAACTACCACAACCCCCCATGGCCTGCGTCCACTTCATAATCCCTGCTCTGTATCCCAAGAAATGTCCAGCAGCTCAGGACTGCTACAAGCAGAGTCAAGTGCCTTTGGCTCCCCATTCTACCCCTCATATCACGGTCTTCTTTACTTAGCGTTCCACACTCACCCTCTTATCTTGCCGCTTCCCCAATCCCTAGCAGTCTTGCTTCTGCCATTCAAAACTCCAGATTCTTGCCAGGGCCTCCTGCCCTCCCTGTTTCATCCATGACACATGGGACTGCCCAAGTTCTTTCTCAAGCAAAGTGGCCTTGCTCAGAAGGAAGAACAGAGCTGTCTTTATTTTTTTCTTTTTCTTTTTTTGAATTTTCATTTTCTTTTTTTAGAGATGGGGGTCTCACTATGTTGCCCAGGCTGGAGTGCAGAGGCTGTTCAAAGGCACAATCCCACTACTGATCAGCACAGGAGTTTTGACCTGCTCTGTTTCCAACATGGGCCAGTTCACCCCTCCTTAAGCAACCTAGTGGCCTCTGGTTCTTGGGAGGTCACCATATTGATGCTGAACTTAGTGTGGACACCCGATCAGCATAGCGCACTACAGCCCAGAACTCTTGATCTCAAGTGATCCTCTTGGCTCAGCCTCCCAAGTAGGGACTACAGGCACAGCCACTTCATCGGGCAGAGCTATCTCTAATACCCTACTTCTCAACTATTTTGCCACTACTGACTACCTGCCTCTTCTCAGGTCCTTCTCCAGGTTAGGCAGAAAGGCAAAAAGCAATTCCTAGCAAACCATGACTTGATCCTTTTATGAAATTAATGGTTGATTCAGGAGATCAGCGTCCCAGTCACTCAGTCATAAGGGTAAGGTCTCACTTGCCGATAACCTTTACTATTTTGAAAATAGTTCAACATTTGCTCCCAAATGTTCTGGGTGGTCTGTAGGAACAGGGATCATTAGTTCCATTCCACATATGAGCAATCTAAGACTTAGCATCAGTGGCTTAGCCAATGTCACCCAGCTAGTGAGACGCTGAACCCCAATTCACATTCAGACCATTTGCTACCACTCCAGTGCTAACTGTTCCCCTAAGCTCCTCAACTATCACTCTAACTACTAAGTTTGTGTTTACATTGATGTAGTTGTTCTTGTTATTTTTGCACCTTCATGTTCTTATTAGTTGTACTTGTAGCCAAGTGTTTGTTTATTTGTTTATTATTTATTTATTTTTGAGACAGTCTCACTATGTCACCCTCAGTGGAGTGCTGTGGCATCACAGCTCACAACAACCTCAAACTCCTGGGCTTAAGTGATTCTCTTGCCTCAGCCTCCCAAGTAGCTGGGACTAAAGCCGCCAGCCACAACTCCCGGCTATTTTTTGTTGCAGTTGTCATTGTTGTTTAGCTGGCCTGGGTCAGACTCAAAACAGCCAGCCTCGGTGCATATGGCTGGTGCCATAACCACTGTGCTATGGGTACCAAGCCAAGTTTTTGTTTATATACTTGTTTTAGAGATTGGGTTTCATGGTGTCACTGAAAATCACTGGAAAGCAGTGGTTTCACAGGGATAATCATAGCTCATTGAAACCTTGTACTCCTAACCAGGAACAGTGGCTCATGCCTGTAATCCTGGCACTCTGGGAGGCTGAGGTGAGTGGATCACCTGAGCTGAGGAATTTGAGAACAGCCTGAGCAAGAGCAAGATCCTGTTTCTAAAAAAGGTGGGCATTGTGGTGCATACATGTAGTCCCAGCTACTTGGGAGGCTGAGGCAGGTTGCTGTGAGCTATGATACCATCGCACTCTACAAAGGGTGACAAAGCGAGACTCTGTCTCAAAGAAAAACAAAAACAAGAAGAAAAATAAACAAAAAAAACCCAGGAAAGAAACCTTGAACTCTCAAGTGCAAGCCATCATTCCACCATAGCCTCCCAAGCAACTGGAACTACAGAAGTATGCCACCATGTCTGGCAGCAAGCATTTATCACATCTCCTTCATGTGATTAGGAGCCACCAAAGGTGAGGGACAGAATCATTCTTTCTCTGATATTCCCTTAGAATCCAGGATAGGGTTCTGCCAACTAAGGGGAATCCAGGGTGAGGGCAGGCACAACTGATGTGCATCTTTGTCACTTACAAGTGATTGCAGACCCTACGGAGGGTGTAGGAAGACAGAAAAGCAGTAACAATAAGTAACAGCAGCTGCCATTTGCTGAGCACTCCAGCACTCCCCAAGTGCAGGCATTATGCTAGTTCTTTATTTACATTACTTAGTTCTCACAACAAACTTCTAAGGGAGGTATTATTACTGGCAAATAGGAAAACTAATGCTCAGAGATATGGGGCCAGCGTGTAACCCACATCTGTCTGACTCCAAAAGGAGCACATAAATAGCAGAATTCAATTTATATTTTAAATATATGATAATCACTCACTCCCTGAAGGCCCATCCTACCCTTGACTTTTCTCCCCCGCCCCAAAAAAATTCAGGAAGTTGAACGCAGGGCAAGTTGCACCTCATACATAAGCGCGCACACACATCTTACACACAAACACACACAGATCACCTATGCCTATTACCACCATCCTGGATTTCTTGCCAGGGTAAGGACTATGAAGGGCGGGGGTCCCGTTTCCCAGGACCCTAGTCCTTGTCTCCTTCCCTGGTGCTAAATAAAAGTGAATAAATACTAAATAAATACAACTGGGGTTTGGGCCCACTCTGCCTTCCCCCTCCCTCCTGTGACCCGCAGGGCAGAGGGGGCAGTTTAGATAGGAGACTGTCTCTCAGCTCTGCCGTCCACCAACCCATAGCTGCCTCCCAGGGCAGGAAACCGGGGCAGGGCCAGCCTGCGCAGTAGGACAGAGAGGAGGGGCAGGGACCACGCCCACAACCCCTCTCCACTGTGTCTTAGCATAAGGCAGCTACAGAAGCTCCCTATTTCTGCCAGCTAAGTCCGAGGCCCCGGTGCCCAGAAAGGGCAGCCGGGATGGTAAGGTTATTTTCTGCCCGCCCAGGGGCGCCGCCGCCGAAGGATCTCCAGAATCTGTGCTCTGCGGTGCAGCCAGTCTTGGGGAGTGGGGCGTGGTGTTGCCGGGGCTGGCCGGGGCACAAAGAAGCTGTACCGGAGGCGTGCATTCTGGGGGTTGCCAGCCACCAGGACTTGCAGCGTCAAAGGCTGGGCTAGTGGCCCATGGCCCGATAGTGTCTCCGAGGCCGCAGTGGCGCCGCTGTAGCGCAAGCTGACTGCCCCAGGCAGGACCACGTCTGTGGGAGAGGGCATCAGCGTGTATTCACCATTGAGGGCGTATGAGCCATCTGGGAGTTTCAGGGCCAGGTAGATACCCCGGACGCCAGGGGCTCCCTGCTGCCGGATAAGAATGTGGGTGGCCCCAGCAGGGATAGTGACGACATTGTTGTATCCATACCTGTGCGGAAGGAACAGAGGGGAGCTCAGCAACTCCTGAATTCCCTTAGCCTTCTAAGCTGTGTTTGCGCATGTGTGTGAGGAGGGTTATCTCCCCAAACATAGGGAGCTGTTCATTCTAGATCAGAGCTACATGCAAATGTGCCCTCCTCTTTTTCTCTCAGAAAATTTACACCTGCTGCCCCCTTACTGATGTGCCCTTCTAAGTCCTACCTCCATGGTGCCACGCCTACCCAATTCCTGCTGTCCCTCCAAGACTCAGTTCAGAGAGCACCCCAGGAAGTCTTCCCTGATACCCACCAGCACAGCACTCTGGGTAGGCCCCTGTTGAACATGGGGGACACTGCTGTATCTGTCTACTCCTCTATCTCTCCACTAGACTGTAAGCTCTTTGAGAGTGGAAACAGTGCTGAGTTCACCTCTGTATACCTGGGACCCAGAATAGTGTCTGGGAAGGGAGAAAGAGGAAATAAACGGTGAAAGAACCTGAATTTTCTGAAGGAGCCTGACTGCTTGCTGCAGCCAGAACCATCACCACCGCACACCATGCACTTGTCAAACTTCTTTTTGGAGCCAATAATCCGGTCACAGCCAGCATGGATGCAGCGGCCCTGGACACAGACGGAAGAGCTGTCTGGGGAACAGGGGGTCCCATCCACCACCTGAAGAAAAGAGAAAGAATGATGCAAAGTGTTCTCCTGAGTCAAGAGGGCTTGGTAAGCCAAACAAGACTCATGTCCCATCAGAAAAAGGATATCAGGAAAGCTGGGTGATGTGGGGGGTGTAGGGATGATGTGCAGAGTGAGCACTGGCCCCCATATGGGGTGATAATCATAATGACAACAATAGTTATAAAAGCCACCATTTTCAGAGCACTGACTATGAATCCAGTAGTATACTAAGTGCTTTAAACACATAAGCGTAAATCTCACAACCACTATTTGAGGTTTCTAGGGATGGAATACTAAGATTTAGACAAATTAAGGAACTTGACCTAAAGGTTACACAGATGGCAAGCAGAAGAGCCAAGGTGGGAAATACAGGTCTGTCTGAGTCCCAGCACAAAACCCTAAACCCTGATGGTACTGTCCCTAGATGGACGCTAGAGGGCAGCCAACTTGCAGGAAATCTTCCCAGATTAGGGGCAAAGGGAGCGAACTTCTGGTAGGCCTTGTTTTTTCATTTCTTCGCCTTTAACCCACTACACTATCACACAGAGGGTGTGTGGGGACGTTATTTATCTCCTGTTCTTTGAGTGACTTGTTGTCCCATGGAGCCAAATGAGGCCACTGCTGTAATTTGACAGAGGAGCCCATGGAAAAGGAAGGGCCAAGGATGAGCCCCAAAGGCCACACACTTCTCACCAAAGGCAGCACTAGAAGATTAGGAGAGGGAGAAAAAGAAGTGGAGGGAAATAGGCTAGGCTAGAGTAGCCTCTTAGCCCCTTTTCTAGAGTCTAGGGCTTGTTTACTCAATACTCATGGTCAGATAAACTGAGCGGCCCCCTGGGCTGGCCTGGCATAGCTGTGGAAATGACAGCAATGGTGCTATTTGGGAGGACCTTTGCCATCCGAAAGCAGAGGGACTATGGGGGAACATGTGAGCATAGACAGTGCCTGGGGTGTCCTGGCCCTTACCCGTGGTTCCAGCACATAGTAGTAGCCTAGTGCCCGGGCCTGGCAGGTAAGTTTGCACTGGTCTCGGGGGGCCACACCTGTATAGCGAGGGACCCAGTCCATGGGCCCTGGAAAGCTCTTGAAGAGGTCAGTGCGGTGGTTGTAGGCAGCGCACTGCTCCTCACGGAAGGTCAGCGCTGTAGGGGCAACATGGACAGTCAGCACCCCTCTCTCTTCTCATTGCCCACAAACCCCTCCACTAGCCCCCCCTCCAGGACTCTAGACGGCATGGAGCTACTCTCCCCAACAGATTGCCAAGAACAGCTCCCAAGGGGTAGAGTCGCTCCCCCCAGCAGCCGGGGCAATCAATGCCTTCTTGGTCCTGCACTCAAGGAAGCGTCTTTCCTGCTCTACCACCTCCTCCCGAGGGCCCGTCCTCCCCTTACCTGAGCCAGTCAGGCAACCCTCAGGGTTGCAGGAGCGGAAGCGGGTACGGCGGCCCTCGCAGTACTTGCCACCATTTCGGGGGACAGGCCTGGTGCAGTCCCGGGAGGAGAACTGGACACCACCGCCACAGGTCCGAGAGCAGTCACCCCAGGGTCCCCAGGGACCCCAGCCACCTGCCTGTGGAATCTGCAGAGACACAGAATGAAAGAGTGGTTTAGTGGACCTCCTGCAGGGCTCATGACCAGTCTCAGCGCCTCAGGCCCTTTTTCCCACCCCTACCCTGAGATCTCACATTGAAGTCCTGGAGCTGGTCCACATGGAGGCAGCGGCCACCCATGCAGGCCTGTGCGGGGCCACAGGGGGTGCCATCAGCCCATGGTGAGTGCTTGGTCTGGCACATGGCATGGCCATTGAGATGGCCAGAACACCAGAGGGCAGCACAGGGCGGCGGCAGCTGTGGACAATGGTGTGAGTCGGGCCCAAAGGTCAGCTGGCACTGGCGGTCAGCATCATAGTCCTTGCCAGGAAAAGTCACAGGCAGAAGCAGGGGAGCCTCTGGCTTGTCTAAGAGACAGTGCCCTGGAAAGGAGATTGGGGCATAAAGTGAAGAAGAGGCTGAGAAGAGCACTCAGGACTGCCAGATGGAAGCTCAGGCTCCCTAGGACCTGATGGATCCTAGAAAATCCCAGAGCTCTGAGAGGCTTTACATGGCAGCTACAGTTTACTAGATGCTTATTCTGTTGGCTAAATGCTTGACCAGCACATCTCATTTAATCACCTCTGAGGTGGTTACCATTTTATACCTATTTGATATATCAGCTACAGACACAGTGAGGGGAAGTAACTTACACATCTCTAAACACCTGAAGAACAGAATCAGGATAGGAACCAGAGCACAATGTCCTCCTGCCTATTCTAATTCTATTCTACAGAATGCTCAAGTCTGCGACTCATCAACATCTCTGTCCAGTGGAAGTCATCCTGCTATTCTCCTTTTTTTTTTTTTTAAACACTCTGTCTCACTATGTATGTCACCCTTGGTAGAATGCCGTGGCATCACAGCTCACAGCAACCTCAAACTCCTAGGCTTAAGTGATTCTCCTGCCACAGCCTCCCGAGTAGCTGGGACCATAGGCACCTGCCACAACCCCCACTATTTTTTTGTTTTAGCAGGCCCGGCCTGGGTTCAAACCCACCAGCCCTGGTGCATGTGGCCGGCGCCCTACCCACTGAGCTATGGGTGCTGCCCTTCATGCTGCTTTTATGGGTGCCGCCCTTCATGCTGCTTTTCTTGCTCACCTCATTAAGTGACAAGGTATTCACTTCTCTCACAGCCAGCCCAATCTAGTAGACAGTTCTGGCCCCTAGAAGGTCAGTTCTATTGAGCCAACATTTGCATCCCCTAGCTCTGTCACTTATTATGGAAGGAAATGGGGACCACACAGGGACAGTGGCATTTCTCAGTCCATCCCACACTGCAGAGGAAGCACACCTGGGGGGAGCTATCTGTTCACATGGAATGCAGCAAGAGTGAGAGTAGCATGGGGGCAGGGAGTGAGTCCCACACCGGAAAGGTGAGTCCCACCTGCTTACCATAGCCATTGTCCAGGAAGTCGGTGATGAAGCGGGCACTACAGGGTGACCAGGGCTCCTCAGGATCCACATGAGCCATCACAGGAGCCATGACATGGCGGGAGGTGCTCCCAGGCCCATTCAAAGTGACACATGGCTTGGAGTTGTCATGGAGCATGTTGAAGACATGGCCTATAGGAGGAGATACCCTACTAGAGTCCAGTGGTCCCATCCCTGTGCCTTCAAGGAGCTCATAAACCTAATTGCAGCTGTGGCTGGTCAGCTCCATTCTCTGTCCCACCTGTCTGTGGTCCCTTAATGGTGCTCTCAGGGCTCCCAATATGTAGCTTCTGTTGCTCTGTTCTCTTCCCCTCTCCTCCCAAAATATACTCAGGGCCCTAACCCTGAAAGCACACATTCTTTCACTCACTCCCTGCCCCAAACACACATGTATGCACACACACACATTCACAGTATGCTTCCACACCCTACAGTATTTAATAGGAAAATCTAAACGTTTGTCTATATCCAGAGCAGAGAAGGATAATGGTTGGTCCTGTACCTAGGCCGGAGGAGAAGGAATAAACACCTTGGGACCCCCATTAAGACCCAGGTGAACTATCCCCTCCCCTCACCTCTGATTCCTTTCTGATCTGCTCCGGTACTACACAGCCCCACCCCCACCGTACCTAGTTCATGAGCAGCCGTGAAGGCTGATTGGAGCCCATCATCCTCCACAATGGCGCAGCTTCGAGCTGGGTCACACACAGTGCCGACATCAGCCATCCCCAGAGTGTCACAAGTGGAGACCCCACATAGGTCCTATGGAAACAGATCATAGAAGATGCATGGGGAGCCAAGTCATCTGGTTCCATTGGGATGGGGTCCAGATTACCAGGGACCTGGGCACTAAGTACTCAGCACTGTCAGGACCCAGACAGCCATGGAAGGCAGTGTGGCTAGGGCCAGGCACCATATTACACAATCCCAGGAGCACCATTTACACCACAATATCTATGCAGTGGTGCTTCTTGGAACTATGCAAGGGCATGGCCTTCAGTGTTCTCTGGGGCCTCACCTGACGAGTAAACAGAATGGCTGTGTCGAAGTGGTCAGGGTCCGAGTCCTCAGGGGTGTTGAGGCCCCGCTGCCAAGCACAGAAGCTGCGCAGGGTCTGGGCAGCACTGGGCCCCACTTGGGGCCCCTCCTCGCCTGACCCCAGGATTACTAGCCGAGTCACCACCAAGCTGACAGGGTTGCGGATGCTTGGGTGCTTGAAGGCCTTGGCTGCTGCTGCCATGACTGTCAGCAAGTAGCGCTTTAACCCTGCTCCATGAAATGCTGCCATCTTGTCATCTGCCACCACCAAGGTCTCTACAAATCTACTCAGTGAAGCAAAGCGCTGTAGAGAAAAAGGGAGAGGAGGATCCTGAAACAGACACCCAGCCCATGGATCACTTCTCCCCTCTTTCTCCTTCTGGGTCTGGAACTCAGCAGAGCTAGCTGGGCCCCACATAGCCCACAGGACTCCTGACAGGTTTTGGTTGAACCCTCCTCCCAACCCCAAATCTCAGGGCTTCTGTGATAATTCTCAGGAATCAACATTGGTTCTGAGAAGGGGGGGAAAAAGGGACTCCATGTCCCAGAGCTGCATGGGTGAAAGCAGCAGGACTGCCTTTGTGAAGGACTTTGGGGTTCCCCAGGCCTGAGTGTGGCCAGGGCCTGTGGGAGTTGGGATGGAGGGCTGAGCTGCTACGTGTCTGCCCTGTGTGGTTGGAGGAACGATTCAGTCAGCAGCTAGGGCCAGGGCCAGAGCTCAGCGTGGCGGGTGTGGAGGGGAGCGTCTGGTCTGGATTAAAGCTCCAGAGGGAGGAGGGAGGAAGGAAGGGAAGAAGGGGGGAGACCCAGAGTGGGAGGGAGGGAAGGATGGAGCCTGAGGCAGCCATGTGCAGTCAGTCCACAGTGTGGGAAGGGGATTGACCAGGAGGAGGTATGGGATGCCTTCCCTCCCTTGCCCACTCCTGCCCTAGTTTGCAGTTTGCCAGCACAATTTTAAAGGCATCATCAGAAGCCAGAGGCCAATCCCTTGGGCCTTGAACCTTACTCCTTTAGCTGGGGGTGGGAGCGAAAATGAAATTTGTGGCAGAGAAAAGAGCCAAGGCAAAGCAGCTGTTAGGAGATCTTTATTGCTGGGGACTGTGTCAGCAGAGGATGCCATGGCCAGGCAGGGGTGGGTGGGGATGGGGAGCGGTCATTCCCAGCCTGAAGTCTCTGACCCACCTCTGAGAACCCTCAGTGTGGATCAGCGGTCTGGCTGGGAGAAGGGCAGGGGCAAGGAGAGGCCAGAGCCTTCCCAGGGAAGGAGGCTAATGGAGAGAGGAAGGCAGGCAAAAGGGAGGGAAGCAGGATGGCCAGAAGTGGAAGTGGGTGGAGAGAGGGTGAATAGGGGTCAGTAGGACAGACATGGCGGGAGGACGCTGCAGGACACAGACTCCAGGGCTGCCTACCTTGGCTCTTCGGGGGCTGGGGCTGGGGCTCCCAGGAGGAGCCTTGACGTTGCACATGGGACCCTGGCCGCTGGCAGGACTCTTCCGGCGTAGGATGTGAGCCCCAGGTCCCCCTGCAGAGTTAGGGGTGCCCGCCTCCAGGGGCTGGAGGTGGAGTTCGGCCCCTCGATACTGCAACACCCCTAGCAGGGCTCCCCCGTCCCAATGCAAAGATGCCACCGACTCCGGATCTCCATTGATGGTGCCAGTCAGGTAGGTGCCCGGCTCTGCCCCACCTAGCAGCTCAGGCGTCTGGCCCAGGTACTGCACTGTCAGCCCCTCCACCTGCACGCCAGGGTCCTGCTCCAACTCTAGTAGCAGCGTCTCCCCAAAGGCCGGTAAGCGGTACAACAGCGTGGCAGGAATGCCAGAGCCAGGCAGGACGCTGCTGTTAAGCTTCTCTGGAAACACGATCTCCTCCTCCCGGGGGAAGGGGCTGGCCGGCCAGGCTGAGGGCAGGAGGGAGGCCAGCAGCAGCAGAAGCAGCCTGGAGAGGGGCACAACGGGGAGCAGTAGGCGGGGGTGGATTCCCCACAGCCAGCGCCCTGCCAAGCCCCTCCTGCGATGCAAGCCTGTCCGGGACATGGCACTGGTGCCGTAGCTGGAAGGGACTGAGGCCATCTGGGGCACCAAGTCCTCCACACCCTAGCTTTGGAAAGTTCCTCTCTGTAGCCTGGGGGCTCGGACTTCTGCCAAGGTCAGAGGCAGAGTTTTCAGAGGGGCTGGGGACCTTCAGAGGAGATGGAAAAAACTTAGCCCTCAGGCTTAGGAGAGGTGCCCAAGGGTCTGGCTCCTCAAAATTCTTCTGCGCCCTTCTCTCCTGGACCTTTGTCTCTCCCTGTCTGAACCTTCTGCAGCTTCTCTGGCCTCTCCCTCTGTACAACTCTGTCTGGGCTGCTTCTTTGCCTGCCCTGTCTCTGCCTTCTTCTACTATGCCTTTGTCTCTGTCTCTTCCCTCCTCTGTCTCTCTCGTGTCTATGTGTCTGTGGGTGTCCCTGTGGGTTCTCCCCAGCCTCTCTCAGCACCGGCTCTTTTAAGCATCCTGAGCCCTGCGATTGGCTAATCTCTAAGCCACTCAGCCAGAGCTCTGTCGGTAGGACTCAGAGGGGTGTATCATTGCTTCCCAAAATCCTAGTTTTTGTTTTCCTTTAAAAAAAAAAAAAAGTGGGACTTGCCCAGGGGAGGAGAATCTTTAGTAGCCGGATGGATTATAGGCACTGGGCCAGCTGATGACATAGCCTTTTCCCAAACCCCACAATCAGCCCTCAGCTGTCTCTTTCCCTTTTTGGTGGGACAAAGCCCCAGGAGAGAGAGTCAGGGAGTCAGGGAAAGGGCCTGGCTAACACGCACAGATAGGATCATGATCCTAGGAGAATTCTTGCTCTTACAGTCTAACCTGGCAGGGCTTCCCTTTTCTCAAGTCTCTCTCGTGCTGCCCTTTGGCCCTAAAGTCTGGTTTCCTGGGCTGAGGGGACTAAGTGAGCTGCTTGGGGAAAGTGGTGGGGAACAGGTAAAGAAGCATCAAGAGGGAAGAACAAAGAAAGGAGGTAGATTAATATGGCTTAGGACGGAACCAAGCAGCTGGAGAGAGCAGAGGAGTCAGAGAGGTGGGGGAGGCAAGGAAGCAAAGATCTGGGAATTTGCCGCCCAACGGTAGGATGAGTCCGCTTAGAATGAACACACGGAGGAGGCAGACAAGAAGGCAGGAGGGGTTAATGACTTTTCCTTTTATAGAAGGAGGATCCAGGGTGGCAGCTCCTCTTCTTGAAGGTCCCTTCTCTCCCTCAGACTCCCCCTTCCTGAATTACCACTACTCACCCTCTCCAAAGCCTGGAACAGCCATTCCGCCTCCATTTTCCCCCAGGGTTCCCCCTCCTCACTTCCTGACTCCCTATTTCCCTGGCCCAGCTCCCAGTAGCTTCCCCCAGGCTCCTGGCCCTGCTCCTACCCACTTCCAACTACCCTAAACCCTCCCCTCAGCCTCAAGTGAGCCAACCCCCGGCACAGGCAAGACTTGCTCTCTCAGGAGCCCAGATTTACCTGGTGTCAGTCTGGGTGAATCCCTATCTGGCACCCTCCTCTGGCCCCACTTTGCCCCGGGAACACAACTGTTCCTGGAATATCTAGGAATCTTATTTCTCATTCTCCATGGGACAGGGAGAGGGTGGAGGCATCATTGTGCTCATAGGGAAATTAGGGTGCTGAGAGAAACAGGAACCCAGAGTTTGGGGTGGGGAGAATAGTTGTGGGGAAAGGTATATTAAGGAAAGGAAGGAAATGATTCCTTTGGTTCTAGATTGGAGGAAACTTAGAAAAGAGGTCTTAGGGGAGGACACTCAGGGCAAGGAAGCAAAAGGTTCGGAAGCAGAGGCAGTTTCTGCTCACCCCATCCCACAGCCACTCCTTTCCCCAGGAAATCCCCAGGAAGGAGAGTGCAGTCAGCAGCTTCCCAGCGGTAGACCACCTCCTTCTGCCCCCATTTCTCTATTCACTCTGCTTTGTCACCTCCTGTCCCCCACATCATATCCTCTGCCAGAATACTTCCTCTTCCCCTCCCTTCCTGCTCAGGTCACTAACACACCTGCTCTGGTGCCCATCACTTTCTATAACAGCCACCCCCTTGTCATTGCCAGACCCATCTCTTGACACCCCACATACCCTGATCCTAAGTGGAGGGGGCTGGGGCTAGAAGAGTTTAGACAAGGGATGGGAGACCAGAAGGGACAGGGGCAAGAGGAGCTATCACCAGAGGACTCTACTGCCCCTTCCCACTCCCCCATCTGAGATGAGGACAAAGGGGGTGACTAAGCAGTGAAAGACAAAGGGCTTTAGAGTGACAGCAGCAGTGTGTGTGTGGGGGGGTGTTGGCAGAAGGGAGAAGGCACAAAAGCAGCAGTGTCCTAGGCGGCTCCCCAGGAGCCCCCACCCTAGTCCCAGCTCAGGCTGCCTCCAGGACCAAGCAGCCCAGTCTATACTGACTTTCCCTAGGCTGATCAAAGCAAATAAATGCAGTCTTTGCCACCCCCCCATCATCACCACATTTGCTATGTTTCGACTATACAAGGGAGAATGTGCTAAAATAACAGTACATAGGATTGTTTAAGGGGCTAAGATGTCTATTTTCTTTTACATATCTAATATATAAAGAATAATGTGTAATTTATGTATCTAGTAAATCTTTAAAAAAAAATATAAGAGAGAAGGCCCAGGGAAAGAATGGAGAATGAGGAGGGTAGGGGGACCAAACCTCTAGCCTGGCCCTGTGGGGCTTGCCTAGTCTACCCTAAGTCCTGGTCAGTTCCCACAGCCAGGGTTCTGGCCCCACCCTTTGGTACTGTTCCCATTAGGTCAATTCCCAGGCTAGAAGTCTGGCTTTCTCCTCTTTCTCTCTGTAGCTAAGAATTCCCTGTCTCTGCCACTCCCATGGTCTGTCTGCTCAGCCTTGCTGTGCTGCTGGTGGGCTGCATCCCAAAGACCCTGTCTAGGGGAGATCTGGGAAAGGCTTCTTTCCAGACTCAGGGGGGAAGAGTTGTACAAATTCTACGGGTGGGTGGCCCAGCTGGAGCTTTGCTTGAAGGCAGAGGAAGAGAACAAGAACTAGCTTCCAAGACTAGAAAACTCTTTGTCCATACAGAATTGGGATCCAACTCCTGGTGCTACTACATTTCCATGTTGCTGGCCACTATGACAGGGCTGTGGTAGCAGGGTCAGAAAGATACGGGCAATAAGAGATTGACGCAGGACGGAAGTGGGATGTGAGGCATCTCCAAGGGCGCTTCCCGGGTCTGTGATTTTGTAGGTCCAGGAAGCCTAACGGATATCAGGGTCACCCACAGAGGGCCTCTCCTCCCCCCTCTGGGATGAGGTGGCTTCTACAAACTCTGGCAACTTCCTCTGCACCACCAATGCTGGTGGCCTTGGCGTCCTACTCTTTTTTGTTTTGGTTTGGCGGGAACTCTCAGACCCTCCCAGCCTCATTTGGGCTTCTTTTCCCCTATCCCAATTCAGGACATCTGGAAATTAGTTGGCTTTCCCAGCTCCAAATCTTTTGGATTCAGGGAAGGGAAGGTAATTAACAAAGCCTGGGGCTACTCCAGAAGGGCAGAGCTCAGATACAATCGGAGAGCAGTACTACCGCAGGAGGGCAGCCAAGGCGGAAATGAGTAGGGAAGGAATCCCTGCACGAGTTTCCAAGGTATACCCAGGCAGGCTCAGGGAAAGAGCGCATAGAAGTACGTTGTTGTGGCAACATCTTTCCTTGCTCACTCCCAGAAAATACCGCCAGGAGCAGTAGGAGGAGCCGCCCTCAGGAAAGATGACGGTATTCACGGTTATCTAAGCGCAAGGGAAGGCAAGGCAGAGAACCCGGATGTTGCCAGGCTCACGTTTGATAACTTCGCCAGCTTCCAAGAGGGCGTCTTCGTTGTGTTAATAGGCGAGAAGCCCACACGGAGGCGCACAGGAGTCATTTCCGCCCGGTTCTCCTTTCCCCAGTCTGCAGCCGGGGTAAGATGGCGGCTCTGAGCGCCCTGTGCAGGCTCCGGGGCGTAGCGTCCCAAGTGCTGCTGCCCAGGGCTGAGTTCCGACTGCAGATTCAGCCCAGCAGGTGAGACCGAGGGCACCTCTCGACGCGCTTTCCTCAAAGCTAGGGTTTCTCAAGTTTGGGAACAATCCACGGGCACTTGTAACCCTCACCCATCCCCCAGGAACGAATGACCCAGGCCTGTGACCTCGTCGCTCAGGCCTGATTTCTCAGGCTCCAGGATGCAGTGGCGCCTACTCTGGCCGTGGAAGGAAAGAGGACTTTTAGCTCTTTCTGCCAGAGGTGAAATCAGCAAAGTGGGAGACCCTGCCCCTCAACTTTAGTGATTTGAATACACCTCTGCTGTATTACCTGAGCAAGAGTTCGGCCAAGGCACCAGAATATCATTTCTCTCCTTGTCTGTTTCTGTTTGTCTCTGTCTCTCACTTCTTAGTCTTAGGTTGACCTTGATTAAACACTTGTCTCACGTTCATATTTACTTGGAATATGAATATGATGAAAATATGAAGAGCAAGGACCTCCAGGCTTGCATGCATAGGGCGATGGGTGAAGCGACTGGTTAAATAAGTCCTTAGTAGGAATGGAACTTACAGAGTTCCAGCTTATTTTACCAAAACTACGCAAACTCTGTGCCAGTGACTTGGCATTGAAGAATCTAGGATATCTTTGGGCCCATGTGAGAATGAATGGCAACGTAAGAACCAAGCACTGTTCAGGCCTTGGTCTAGAATCTGTCTTTAACTCCCCAGAGGTGCTCGACAGTGGCAGCCAGATGTGGAATGGGCACAACAGTTTGGGGGAGCTGTCATGTACCCATCTAAGGAAACCGCTCATTGGAAGCCTCCACCTTGGAATGGTGAGTGCCCAGAGTTGCTG
Source organism: Perodicticus potto (assembly GCA_963574655.1). NCBI lineage: Eukaryota > Metazoa > Chordata > Mammalia > Primates > Lorisidae > Perodicticus > Perodicticus potto. Next base: position 61,388 of record CAUYRH010114743.1, on the reverse strand, counting down.
TCCCAACCTACACCCACCCTGCCTCAAGGTGATTTCTAAGTGCTCTTGAGCTCTGTCTTAGGCAAGTTTTAACTCCTACTCTATTTGCTTCTTTCACTAGTCAACTCAACAAACACAGTAATAGTGATAATAACAAATATTGTCAGGCTAAGCAGGGAAGGAAGGACATTACAGTAGAAAAAGAGTAGGTCTCAGTCAGTACCCAGAGCTCTCATTTTCCCTGTTCAGTATATTTCTCTCTCCCTCTACAGACAAGATAGCTTTCCCATTGGACCCAAATGAAGCCTAACTAATTACAAACCATTTTTTCCCCATCAAAACTAGCTCTATCTTTTGACCTTTCTTTTTTTTTTGAGACAGAGCCTCAAGCTGTCACCCTGGATAAAGTGCTATGGCATCCCAGCTCACAGCAACCTCCAGTTCTTGGGCTCAAGCGAGTCTCTTGCCTCCACCTCCCAAGTAGCTGGGACTGCAGGCGCCCGCCACAATACCTGGCCATTTTTTGGTTGCAGCCGTCATTGTTGTTTGGCGGGCCTGGCCTGGATTCGAACCAGTCAGCTCAGGTGTACGTGGCTGGTGCCTTAGCCCGCTGAGCCACAGGCGCTGAGCCTACCTTTTGACATTTTTATTTATTTTATTTTATTTTTTATTTTTTTGAGACAGAGTCTGAAGCTGTCACCTAAGAGTGCCATGCATCATAGCTCACAACAACCTGCAACTCTTGGGCTCAAGAGATCCTTTTGCCTCAGTTTTTTTCTTTTTAATAGAGAAGGGGGTCTTGCTTTTTGCTTAAGCTGGTCTTAAACTCGTGAGCTCAAGCAATCCACCTGCCTCGGCCTCCTAGAGTGCTAGGATTATAGGCCTGAGCCACTGCACCCGGCCGACTTTTTGATTTTGATCAGTGACATCCTTTTTAGTCATTGTTGGCTCTTTTCTCTCTCTTGCCTTCAATGTCTGTATCCAAGAAGTCACCAAACCATGTAGATTCTTTCATAATGTTTCATATCTGCTCATCTTTCCTTTTTAATTTCATTGCCATCACTCTTGTTCAGACTTCTCTTGAATTAGACCTTGATTATTTCAGGAGTCTGGGTTATTGGGGGTTTCTACCACTAATTTTGTTCCATTTTCAGCTGTCTTATACAATGTCATCACGTTCATCTTTCCCAAACTTCATTTTTCGATACTAAAAAACCTTCAGAGACACTTTCAGTTACCTTTCAAAAAGTTAAAGTAACAATGGTTGAACGCTTACCATTTGCTAAGCATTTTTATATGCATTATTTCACTTAATCCTTACAACAATTCTGTGGGAGTATCCCATTTATGAGGAAATTATAGTGCAGGGAGATTAAAACTTAATCAAGAACACATAGGTAGGGCCAAGTTTGGTGGCTCACACCTGTAATCCTAGCACTCTGGAAGGCTGAGGTGAGAGGATCACTTGAGCTCAGGAGTTTGAGACTAGCCTGAGCAAGAATGAGACTCCATCTCTACAAAAAATAGAAAACAGCCAAGCATGGTGGCTCAGCCTATAGTCCCAACTATATAGGCTACTGGGCAGTCTGAGGCAGGAGGATTGCTTGAACTACCCAGGAGTTTGAGGTTGCTGTGAGTTGTGATGCCATGGCACTCTAACGTGGGAAACAGAGTGAAATTCTGTCTCAAAAACAAACGGGCTCTGCTCGGTGCCTATAGCTCAAGCAGCTAAAATGCCAGCCACATACATGGTGGGCTTGAATCAACCTGGGCCTGCCAAACAACAGTGACAACTACAACCAAAAAATAGCCAGGCTCGGCATCTGTGGCTCAAGCGGCTAAGGCACCAGCCACATACACCTAAGCTGGCAGGTTCAAATCCAGCCGGGGCTGCCAAACAATGATGGCTGCAACCAAAAATAGCCAGGCGTTGTCGTGGGCACCTGTGGTCCCAGCTACTTGGGAGGCGGAGGCAGGAGGATTGCTTGAACTACCCAGGAGTTTGAGGTTGCTGTGAGCTGTGATGCCACAGCACTCTACCCAGGGTGACAGCTTGAGGCTGTGTCTCAAAAAAAAAAAAAAATGGGGGATGTGGCAGGCACCTGTAGTCCCAGCTGCTTGCAAGGCTGAAGCAGGAGAATTGCTTAAGCCTAGGAGCTGTAGGTTGCTGTGACCTGTGATGGCACGGCACTCTACCCAGGGCAACAGCTCTTGAGGTTCTAGCTTAAGAAAAAGAAAAGAAAGCCAAACAGGCTCGTTTCCCATAGCATAGTGGTTATGGCGCCAGCCACATGCACCGAGGCTGGCGGGTTCAAACCCGGCCCTGGCCAGCTAAACAACAATGACAACTGCAACAAAAAAATAGCCACGTGTTGTGGCGGGTGCCTCTAGTCCCAGATACTTGGGAGGCTGAGGCAAGAGAATCGCTTAAGCCCAAGAGTTGGAGGTTGCTGTGACCTGTGACTCCACAGCACTCTACCAAGGGTGACATAGTGAGACTGTCTCAAAAAAAAAAAAAAAACAACCGCATACACAGGTAAGTTTATATTCAGGTCTGTCTGACTCTAATCTATGGTAAAGAATTTTATTTGAGGGGCAGCGCCTGTGGCTCATCCAGTAGGGCGCCGGCCCCATATACCGAAGGTGGCGGGTTCAAACCTGGCCTTGGCCGAACTGCAAAACAGAAAAGTAGCCGGGCGTTGTGGTGGGCGCCTGTAGTCCCAGCTACTCAGGAGGCTGGGGCAAGAGAATCGCCTAAGCCCGGGAGTTGGAGGTTGCTGTGAGCTGTGTGACGCCACGGCACTCTACCGAGGGCAATAAAGGTAAGACTCTGTCTCTACAAAAAAAAGAAATTTATTTGAAAAATCTCAACTCTCCATGTATCCATGATAAATATTTCATAGCATTATTGTAAGGATGAAATGAGGTGGTAGTAACATACAGTGCCTGGCACATGTACTTCCTCCATAAGTGGTATTAATAATACATACTGATAATTGAACCACTGTCACCTACTGCCTCCCAACACTAATCTTCTGCCTCTTGGGAAGTCCTAGTAAGAGTTCCACAGATAATTACTTCCCTGTTTCTAAGATTTATCCAGTATTTTATTTTTATTTTTTTATTTTTTGAGACAGAGTCTCACTTTGTTGCTCTGGGTAGAGTACCCTGATGTCTCAGCTCACAGCAACCTCAAAAACTTGGGCTCAAGCAATTCTCTTGCCTCAGCCTCCTAGTAGCTGGTACTACAGGTGCCCACCACAATGTTTGGCTATTTTTAAAGGTGGGGTCTTGCTGGGCTTAGGCTATCTGCCTGCCTGGGCCTCCCAGAGTGTTAGGATGACAGGTGTGAGCCATCATGCCTGGCTGATTTGTCCAGTATTGATTTCATAGCCTAGAATTTCTCTTCTCTATAACTATCCAGATCCCTTCCTATATTTGAGAACCAGCTCAGATCCTACCTACATGAAGTCTTTTTTTTTTTTTTTTTTTTGTAGAGACAGAGTCTCACTTTGTCACCCTTGGTAGAGTGCCATGGTATCACAGCTCACAGCAACCGCCAGCTCTTGGGCTTAGGTGATTCTCTTGCCTCAGCCTCCCGAGTAGCTGGGACTACAGGCGCCTGCCACAACGCCCGGCTATTTTTCTCTTTTGCAGTTTGGCTGAGGCTGGCTTTGAACCCTCCACCTTTGGTATATGGGGCCGGCGCCCTACTCAAAGAGCCACAGGCGCCGCCCCCTACATGAAGTCTGTAGTGTTCTTTTCTGCCTTTAAATACATGTGGCTAAACCACTTACTTGGTAACTTATAAATTGACTTGTGTTACCAGTTTTTCACAGGTGCTTATTTCCCAAGTTAAAGTGTAAGCTTTTTTTTTTTTTTAAGTTGATTTTATTTATTTATTTATTTATTTATTTCGGGACAGTTTTATTCTGTGTCCTGGGTAGAGTGCAGTGGCATCCTAGCTCACAGCACCCTCAAACTCTTGGGCTTGAGTGATTCACTAACCTCAGCCTCCTGAGTAGCTGAGACTACAAATGACTACTACAACACCTGGCTAGTATTTCTATTTTTTTTTTTTTTTGAGACAGAGCCTCAAGCTCTCACCCTGGGTAGAGTGCTGTGGCATCACAGCTCACAGCAGCCTCCAACTCCTGGGCTCAAGCGAGTTTCCTGCCTCTGCCCCCCAAGTAGCTGGGACTACAGGCACCCGCCACAACGCCTGGCTATTTTTTGGTTGCAGCCATCATTGTTGTTTGGCAGGCCCAGGCTGGATTCGAACCTGCCAGCTCAGGTGTAAGTGGCTGGTGCCTTAGCCGCTTGAACCACAGGCGCCGAGCCTAGTTTTTCTATTTTTAGTAGAGATGGGGTCTCGCTTTTGCTCAGGTTGGTCTCGAACTCCTGAGCTCAAGTAATCCATCCACTTCAGCCTCACAAAAGTTTAAGCTTCCTTTTTTTTTTTTTTTTTTTGTAGATACAGTCTCACTTTGTTGCCCTCAGTAGAGTGTTGTGGCATCAGACAGCTCGCAGCAACCTCCAACTCCTGGGCTTAGGCGATTCTCTTGCCTCAGCCTCCCGAGTAGCTGGGGCTACAGGCGCCCGCCACAGTGCCCAGCTATTTTTCTGTTTTGCAGTTCAGCCGAGGTGGGGTTTGAACCCTCCACCTTCGGTATATGAGGCCGGCGCCCTACTCAAGCCACAGGCACAGCCCAAAAGTTTAAGCTTCTTAAGGGTAAAAACTGTCATTTGGGTTCGGCACCTATGCTCAGTGGTTAGGGTGCCGGCCACATACATGGGGGTGGTGGGTTTGAACCCTGCCCAGGCCTGCTAAACAACAATGAGAACTACAACAACAAAAATAGCTGGCATTGTGGCAGGCACCTGTAATCCCAGCTACTTGGGAGGCTAAGGCAAGAGAATTGCTTAAGCCCAAGAGTTGGAGGTTGCTGTGAGCTGTGATACCACAGCACTCTACCAAGGGCGACATAACAAGACTGTCTCAAAAAAATAAATAAATAAAAATAAAAACTGTCATTTAGTAGAAGTAAGCATTAAATATTTGTTTCCTGACTGGTTGACCATTCATCCCATATGTTTGGAGGGTAGTACATCATCATAGTAGTTAAGAATGTATAAACCCTGGAGCTTAACAGATTGAATTTATGTCTTGATTCAGCCACTTTCTAGCTTTGTGATCCTGGAGAAGTCATTAAAGTTTCTCCAGTAAAATGAGAATAATAATAGTAGTTATTACTCATGTGGTGGTTATAAGAAGTAAACCTGTTAAAATAAGCAAAAGTGCTTAACAGTAATGGTTGACATATAATAAGGGTATATAAATATCTATTTTTTTTTTTACAGTTTTACTGTTTTTTTTAATACATGTGTACTTTTAAACAATTTGCCCTTCTCTACTCTCCCACTTTACCCCTCCCCCCAAAAGTGGGGAAGGCAGTTCCTGAGGGCCACACCTGAGACTTCCCCCCCACCATTCCTTCAGGGCCCCTGCCTGCTGAGCTGTGGCCCATTTCATAAATATCTATTATTATTTCATTTACATATTTGCTTATTCATTCATTCATTTATTGAGACAGTGTCTCACTGTCTTGCTCAGGCTGGAGTGCAGTGGCTTTTCACAGGTGTGATACCACTACTGGTCAGCACAGTAGTTTTGACCTGCTCCATTTCCAACCTTCACTTCTTATAAGGCAATGTGCTGGTCCCCAGCTCCCAAGAGGTCACCATATTAATGCCACACTTAGTGCAGACACCCAGTCAGCATAGCACACTGCAGCCTACAACTCCTGGGCTCAAGTGATCCTCCTTCAACCTCCCAAGTAGCTGGGATTATAGCCATGCAACACTGTACCTCATATTGTTATTATTGAAAATGTATCCTGAGACGCAGAAAGAGTGAGATTTATGGTTCCTCTCATCAGAAAGTTTAGATCTTCCCTTTCTCCCATCTAATAGTCCTCTTCCTGTTTGTGTTGGCAATTAGGAAATTAATAAGGTATACAAGGTTGAGATGGAAGATCTACAGGGAAGAGTTAACTCCTTGCTTTCTCTTGGGGGTTCCCAAGGGAATTACCATTTGGTTCTAAAATGTTTGCCACTTCCCAGATGTGGACCCTCCAAAGGACAAAATGGTGTCGAACCTGACCTTGAACTTTGGGCCCCAGCACCCAGCAGCCCATGGAGTCCTGCGCCTAGTGATGGAATTGAGTGGGGAGATGGTGCGGAAGTGTGACCCTCACATCGGGCTCCTGCACCGAGGCACTGAGAAGCTCATTGAATACAAGACCTATCTGCAGGTGTGGGGCCAGGGGTGAACAGGAGCCTTTTGACAGAATCTGGGGAGGCTTTAGCCTGGGATTTTGCTGCCTTTAAAACCTTGGGAGGAGGGTGTTCAGAGAAGTATCTCATTGAGGTTAATAGGACAGTCTTAGTTGAGAGAATGGAGGGAGGTGGCAGGAGATGCTTGAGTCATCTGGATTTGGTTTATTCAACATCAATGCTTTGGAGCTGGAGCTATATTCCCAGCTTTTCTTTGGAACCTTTGACTGGCTCCTTTACCATAACTCTAGTGCCTTAGTTTCCCCGCTCTTATACTCGTGCGTCAAAGCCTGTGTCCCTAGGGACAGGGAAAGAAGAGACGTCAGCTCTCCTGGATCAACGGCCAATTCTTATATCTTCCAGCTGTCTAGGTTTGTTTTCAAAACACTTAGTGACTCAGAGTGACCAAGAAGGGATTTGTGACAGAGTTGTCGTTTTTAGAACTGTGTGACCCAAGTGGTGAGGGATAAATTCGAAGGAGTTGGATTTGGTATAGGAATCTGAGATTTTTTTCTTACTGTCATAAAGAATAACAGAATATTGTGGGTTAGGATTTAGACCCAGCCCAGTGTTGGAGTAGACAGTGACTAGAATGTGATTCCCCTAGAAAGTCCAGGCAGTGATGTTTTGGGGTCCCAGAGTCAATGGGTTAACTCATGTAGCATATCCTGCGTCACAATGACATCGACATCAGGACAAGAACAAGCTGTCCCAAAGAGGAGCATCTTAGCTCCGCCTTCTTCCTGGAAGCTGAAGCTGGTTCAGCAGACAGCTAGGGCTTAGCTTTCTTGGCATTGTGGAGGAGAATTTCTACCTGGTGCTCTCTCTTCTTTAAATGGCTCATTCCCAGATACTCTTTTTTTTTTTTTTTTGAGACAGAATCTCACTCTGTTGCCCCGGCTAAAGTGTTGTAGCATTATAGCTCACAGCAAACTGGAATTAAATGATACTCCTGCCTCAGCCTCCAAGTAGCTAAGATTACAGGAGCCCACCACAATGCTCTTAACAACACTCAGCTAGTTCTTCTTTTTCTTTTCTTTTTTCATTCTTTTATTTATTTATTTATTTATTTATTTTATAGAGACAGAGTCTCACTTTATCGCCCTCGATAGAGTGCCGTGGCGTCACACAGCTCACAGCAACCTCCAACTCCTGGGCTTGGGTGATTCTCTTGCCTCAGCCTCCCGAGTAGCTGGGACTACAGGTGCCCACCACAATGCCTGGCTAATCTTTTTTTTTTTTCATTCTTTAATAGAGACAGAGTCACTTTATTGCCCTCCGCAGAGTGCTGTGGTGTCACAGCTCACAGCAACCTCCAACTCCTGGGCTTAGGCAATTGTCTTGCCTCAGCCTCCCAAGTAGCTGGGACTACAGGCACTCACCACAATGCCTGGCTATTTTTTGTTGCAGTTTGGCCGGGGCCGGGTTTGAACCGCCACCTTCAGTATTTGGAGCTGGCATCCTACCCACTGAGCCACCAGGGTTTGAACCCGCCACCACTGGTGTATGGGGCCGGCGCCTTACTCCTTTTAGCCACAGGTGCTGCCCCCAGTTTTTCTATTTTTAATAGAGACCAGGTCTCACTCTGCTGAGGCTGGTCTTGAACTCCTGACCTCAAGCAATCCTTCTGCCTCAGCCTTTCAGAGTGCTATGATTACAGGCATGAGCCACTGAGCCCGGCCTTCATTCCCAAATACTCTTAAGGTTGATAACCTTTCTCTTTCAGTATATCAATTTTAAGAGAACAGGGGGACTTAGAAGTCTGAAGCACTCTTCTTGGACCGAGGTGTCACTTGACCAGAAGACTATTGACAATGCTGTACCAGAGGCAGCTCATACTGGCTTATAAGAGCGCAATTGCTAAATTTTCAAGAATTTTATGAGCCAGTTGTTGAACATAGTCATTATTAAAAACTAAATTATATGAGCTTATGGCTTAATATTTATATATTGAAAACAAAGGCAAGAAATATCAAAACTCATCACTCTGTTACTACATTTTATTAAATACTGTGCTATGCCCTTGAGGTATTTACTTTTATCGTATCTGTATAATGCAAATAACTGTGCTGCTCATCCCAATGCTGTATTCAGTTGTTTAATTTTTTTTTTTTCAGAGACACAGAGGTCAGCTAGGCTGTCACCTAGGCTGTAGTACAGGGTTACAATCATATCTCTCTGTAACCTTGAATTTCTGGGCTCAAGTGACTTTCCTGCCTCAGCTTCTTGAGTAAATAGGACTATAGGCTCACCACCAAGCCCAGCTTACTTTTTAATTTTTTGTAGAGACAGGGTCCTTTTTTGTTTTGAGATAAGAGTTTCATTATGTCACCCTTGGTAGAGTGCTGTGGCATCACAGCTCACAACAACCTCCAACTCTTGGGCTTAAGCAATTCTCTTGCCTCAGCCTCCCAAGTAACTGGGACTACAGGTGCCTACCACAACACCCAGCTATTTTTTGGTTGCAGTTGTCATTATTGTTGAACAGGCCCAGGCTGGGTTCAAACACTCCAGCCCTGGTTTATGTGGACCACTGAGCTACGGGCATCAAGCCAGAGACAGGGTCTTGCTTTGTTGTCTAGGCTGGTATTGAACTTCTGCCCTTAAGTGATCCTACTATCTTGGCTCCTCAAAGTGCTGGGAATATAAGCATCAACCTGTTTATATAATATTAGTAGTAGGTTAAAATTGGCCATGGTGGGAGTATTTTTCCCTTGAAAATCAGTAAATATGTCAAGTGAGTGTCCCCTCAGTACTTTGGGGATTGAGTTTTTAAACATTTACCCACATTTCAGCAGTTATTGGGATATTTCATCCTGCCTAAAAAGGCTTATGCACCACCAACTTGGGATACCCCCTGAGACCAAGGCTTCCAGCAGCCAGACTGGGCTCCTGGGCCTCTGAGATGTGACCCAGATTTCTCCCTCTTCCCAGGCCCTTCCATACTTCGATAGGCTGGACTACGTGTCCATGATGTGTAATGAACAGGCCTATTCACTGGCTGTGGAAAAGTTGCTAAACATCCGGCCTCCTCCCCGGGCACAGTGGATCCGAGGTATGCCCAGCCCTTCTTCCCATGGCCCACTGGGAGCAGGGTACATTGCCTTCCCCACCCTTCCCCCATCTTAAAAGCATTAAACCCAAGCTTTGTACTCAGACCCCAGACTCTGCCCAGACTGCCCTGTCGGCCTGGACTTTCGGCTTCTGTGTCCTTTTCTTCTCCTTGTCTGTACCTCTTCACAGTGTTGTTTGGAGAAATCACGCGACTTTTGAATCACATCATGGCTGTGACCACACATGCCCTGGACATTGGGGCCATGACTCCTTTCTTCTGGCTGTTTGAAGAAAGGGAGAAGGTATGAGAGGGACAAAGGACAGGAGTAGGGGAGGAAGTATACAGGAAGTAGAGAGTGTATGAGGAGACAAATGATTAAAAAGGGAGAGTGTGAGAACACTTAAGGAGATTAAGTACATGTATGTAACGGGTTCTATTCATAGGAACTCTGTCGTGAGGGGTTGGTTGGGCATAAGAAGGCAAAGGAGGGGATTACTGTGTTGCTGGACCTGGGGCCTGGGACTTTGTCACTAATTCCCAGTGTGTCTTAACAAGATGTTTGAGTTCTATGAGAGAGTATCTGGAGCCCGAATGCATGCTGCATATGTCCGGCCAGGAGGAGTGCACCAGGTGAGTAGGTTCTGGGCTCCCTGAACCTCCAGCCCAGGCCTGTTTCCTCTGTGGCCACTGGGGGGCAGTGCTAGCCAATTGACTCTAACCCTGTAGCCCTGGGGGAGGGGTGCTGAGCTGGCTCTCCTTAGTGAAGGCTGTGCTGAACTCCATTTGGTTTCTAGGACCTACCTCTTGGGCTTATGGATGACATTTATGAGTTTTCTAAGAACTTCTCTCTTCGGATAGATGAGTTGGAGGAGGTAAGATAAGAGTCAACTAGAAAAATGTCTCTTTCCCCTTAAGAAGGCCTTGTGGGGTTTTAGGCCCCAGTTGTAAAGAAACACAAAAGTATTTAGAGAGTGTTATGGCAAGTATTAACATAGCTGTTTTCTTGATTCATAGATGCTGACAAACAATAGGATCTGGCGAAACCGGACAGTTGACATTGGGGTTGTAACAGCAGAAGAAGCACTTAACTATGGTTTTAGGTGGGAGGAATACAACTTCTGTCCTTAGGGATGGAGATGGGAGTGGGGTGTAGTTCCAGCCTAATGTCTTAGCTTTTAAGAATGTTTGGTATCCTCCTAGCCATGCCCTGCGTGTGTGCGAGAAAAAGGGGAGACAAAGGAGGAATGTGCCTTATTTGGTTTGTGGAGAGTGGCCCTTATTTCCATTATATTCTCCCCAGTGGAGTGATGCTCCGGGGCTCAGGCATCCAGTGGGACTTGCGGAAGACTCAGCCCTATGATGTTTATGACCAGGTCGAGTTTGATGTTCCTATTGGTTCTCGAGGGGATTGCTATGATAGGTAAGGCCTAGTCTTTTCTCAGCTCACCATCCAGCCAGTTTCTCTGCCTCACTTCTGTCTTTGCCACTTTCTTCTTTATCCCACTTTCCAAGATCTAAGGGAGCCCCTGTGTGTGTTTAAATAGGTTTCTTTTCTTTTTTTTTTCTTTTTTTTTTTTTTTTGTAGAGACAGAGTCTCACTTTATCGCCCTTGGTAGAGTGCCGTGGTGTCACACCGCTCCCAGCAACCTCCAACTCCTGGGCTTAGGCGATTCTCTTGCCTCAGCCTCCCGAGTAGCTGGGAGTACAGGCACCCACCGCAATGTCCGGCTATTTTTCTGTTTTGCAGGTCGCCGAGGCCGGGTTTGAACCTGCAACCTTTGGTATATGGTGCCGGCACCCTACTTGATGAGCCACAGGTGCCGCCCAACTAGGTTGCTTTTCAAAGCACTTTCTTCCTTTCTTTCTTTCTTTTTTTTTTTTTATTATATTGAGACAGTCTCATTTTGTCACCCTCGGTAGAGTGCTGTGGTGTCATAGCTCACTGCAACTTCCAACTCTCGAGTTCATGAGGTTCTCTTGCCTCAGCGTCCCTAGTAGCTGGACTACAGGTGCCCACCACAACGCCTGGCTATTTTTTATTTGTTTGTTTGTTTAGCAGGTTCAGGCTGGGTTCGAACCCACCAGGCCCAGGGCATGTGGCTGGCACCCTAATCACTGAGCTACGGGGCACCCGGCCCAAAGCACTTTCATGTATATGGCATCTTATTGTACCTTATGTTATCCCAGTCTTAGACAGAACTAGTTTTGGCTTCATGGTGAGAACATGAGGCATGTAAGTTAGGAATTAATCTGGGATTATTCTGTCAGTGGCGCTTGAGACTAGAATCTTCCCAACTCAGTGCTCTTTCTACTAGATTCTGAGCTTGAAATTCTACTTCTGTTTAGTGACCCTGAGTCAGATTTGCTGCTGTGTTTTTTGTTGTTGTTTTGTTTTATAGTCCATTTGATTCTCACCCATTCTGTAGTCCAAAAAGTGTCTAAGAGGATGATTAATGAGGGAAATACTGTCTCGGAGCCTGTAGCTCAGTGGCTAGGGTGCCAGCCACATACCCCAGAGCTTGGCAGGTTCGAATCCAGCCCAGGCCTGCCAAACCACAGTGACAACTACAACCAAAAAATAGGTGGGCACCTATAGTCCCAGCTACTTGTGAGGCTAAGGCAAGAGAATTGATTAAGCCCAGGAGTTGGAGGTTGCTGTGAGCTGTGATGCTGCGGCACTCTACCCAGGGCGACAACTTGAGACTGTCTCAGAAAAAAGAAGAAAAAAAGGCTCGGTGCCTATAGCTCAGGCGGCTAAGGCACCAGCCACATATACTGGAGGTAGCGGGTTTGAATCCAGCCCAGGCCTGCCAAACAGCAATGACAACTACAACCAAAAAAAAAAAAAGCCGGGCATTGTGGCGGGCTCCTGTAGTCTCAGCTACTTGGGAGGCTGAGGCAAGAGAATCGCTTAAGCCCCAAATAAAGAGTTTGAGGTTGCTATGAGGTGTGACTCCACAGCAATCTACCGAGGGCAACATAGTGAGAGTCTGTCTCAAAAAAAAAAAAAGAGTAATACTATAGGTCATGGTCTGAAAAATTAAGGAGAGAGTTTGGGGAGGAATCTAACTCTTTTGACGTCAGCTATAGGACATCCTTCTCAGTCTCATACCTGTCCCTCTGACTTTTCCTTCATCTGAGTCTGTCTTGCCTATTTCAGGTACCTGTGCCGAGTGGAGGAGATGCGCCAGTCCCTTCGAATCATTGTACAGTGTCTAAACAAGATGCCTCCTGGAGAGATCAAGGTTGATGATGCCAAAGTGTCCCCACCCAAGCGAGCAGAGATGAAGGTTGGCCACAGGGAGAGGGGAAGTGGGGATTAGAAAGGGGTTAGTAGCTAAGGAGGCATATTCTTGAATTAAATACTATCTTTCAGTTTTCCTTTTTTTTTTTTTTTTTTTTTGAGACAGAGTCTCAAGCTATCACCCTGGGTAGAGTGCCATGGCATCACAGCTCACAGCAACCTCAAACTCTAGGGCTTAAGCAATTCTCTTGCCTCAGCCTCCTAAGTAGCTGGGACTACAGGTGCCCAAGACAATGCCCAGCTGTTTTTTTTTAATTGTAGTGTTCATTGTTGTTTTAGCTGGCCTGTCTGGGTACAAACCCACCAGCCCAGGTGTATGTGGCCAGCACCCTACCCACTAAGCTGCGGGCACGGCCTGTTTTCCTTTTTCAAAGAATTCCCTGTGTAAGATTCTTGACCTCCCATAATTCTCCTCTTTTATTTTGCATCCTCTCTGCTTACTGGAGGTTTGGTATCCCTGAAGGTTGAGATTATTTTCTGTGCTGGGGGAAGTAGGAGACAGAGTTTGAATTTGGTTTATTGATGCGCCTTCTTTTCTTTCTTTAGACTTCCATGGAGTCTCTGATCCATCACTTTAAGCTGTATACTGAGGGCTACCAAGTTCCTCCAGGAGCTACATATACTGCCATCGAGGCTCCTAAGGTGAGGAGAGGAGGGGAGGAAAAGACCATATATGGAATAAGTAATTGTGGAGAGATGTGTAACAAAATCCTCGTTCATCAGTGAGAGAGGACAGGAGGGCATGAATAGAGAGGTTAGGTTTTGTTGGTAGAGAAAAATTTTCTTCTTATTAGTGGAGTCACCTAACCTTCTTCCTTGGACAGGGAGAGTTTGGGGTATACCTGGTATCTGATGGCAGCAGCCGCCCTTATCGATGCAAGATCAAGGCTCCTGGTTTTGCCCACCTGGTAAGAGGCAGTTCTAACACCAGTAAATTAATCCAGTAATTTATTGACCTTGGTTGAGATTTTTATGAACTCTTCTTTCCTTCTCTTTCCACCTGAGAAATCTTACCTAACACTCTTGCTATCTCAATCTCCTCAGGCTGGTTTGGACAAGATGTCTAAGGGACACATGTTGGCGGATGTTGTTGCCATCATAGGTATGAGGCCTATTGTGTAGTAGCTGTGTCCTAGACAAGGGGGTTTGGGACTCCCAGTGGGGATGGGAACCGACCAATTCCTGTTCAGCAGTGTAGGCTATGGGCACAGACTCAAGCCCTCGATCACCTGAGTAACAAGTTCTGTCCCTTTGGTAACACCACTTTTTTTCTCCATCTCTGACCTCATAGGTACTCAAGATATTGTGTTCGGAGAAGTAGATCGATGAGCAGAGAAACAGCATTTGATCTCCTTTGGCTATCAGCTTCTTCTGTGGAGCCTGTCCCTCATTGGATATGGGGCTGAGCGTGTATATGTGTACATGTGTATGTACATTTAGCCGTTGAGCTTTCTGTGCATGTACCAGAAAAGGAGAAATTACAATAAATTAGCCGTCTTGCGGCCCCTAGGCCCAAACTTCTGATATGTTTTTCTCAGTATCTTATCCTTCACTTTTTTGGGAAACTTAAGAGTATTAACCCTCCGCTTCTTTGTTGTGTAGGCTCGGGGCTCAGCAGTTGTTGCTGCTCCTCTCTGCTGCCTTCTGTGACTCATGTTCTTCCCACTTCTCCATTCCCCATTTCTTCTTTTCCCGACAGTTTCCCCCTGCCCAGACCTTCTCAGTGCCCACACAAATTGGTAAACAGCTCAAATGAAGTTCCAGGTGAGAGGGAAAGACTATAGCAGCATCAAAGGGAAACTCAAGGGGCAATTAGTCACAGAAGTGTTTCTAAATGGGGTAAAGCGAAAAATGGTGATGTACACAGCCTTTCCCAAGCATGAGAGTCTCTTCATTCTGTGGGTTAGGGCTTGGCCATTGAAGGGCTGAGGCTTATAGGCCCAGATCTTCCAGCTCCCCTAGTTGGCCCTTCCGGGAGCCGCCTGGTGTCTATTGCAGGAAGGGGAAGGGGCCAAAGCGTGGGGGAAGGCGTGGCAGGAAGGGGGGAACTCTGTGGTCAGGGAACTCGCTGAGCACAGCTGCGCAGCGCTGCTGGAGTGCCCGATCCCCAGCCCAAGATGATTCCAGCAGTGGTCTTGCTCTTACTCCTGTTGGTTGAACAAGCAGGTGAGAGGGTTTGCTGAAGGAGAGTGAGCTGGCTCCGGGGTGAAAAGGGCCAAGTGAGGGACAGTCAGAGGAAGGCTAACAATGGCAGGTGGACATAGGGCTGAGATAGACACAGACCCTGAGGTAGGTCCTGTCCAGCCCACACCCAGGGCACTAGAGTCTAGCTCCTTCCTTGTCACTTTCCTGTCTTATTCTCTTCTGGGGATTGATAGGAAGAGTTTGGCAGGGGAAGGAGATGGCTGTGTGGCATAAAGAGCTAGGCTCAGGACAAGCTCCAGTTGCCATAATCAGCATTTTGTGGGTGCTCGTAATGTTGTCCGCTGGGAGCTAACGTGCAGCTGCTTATAAAGTTCCCTTTAGGAAGGCAAAGATCTGCCCTTGTGCTTGGGAGTAAGGCTGGGGTAGTCAAGATAAACAGGCGTGATTGCTGTTTCTGTGGGTCGTTGCTAATGTACTGCTCTGTCAAACAGTTATGGGAGTGGGCAGCATGAGTTGCCCGGTTCTAGAGACCTAAGCCTCAGTTGAGAAATAGAGACAGAAGTGGGAAGATCCCAGCAGCTCTAAGGCTCCAGTCGCTCTTAAGAGCTAGCATTTTTCTTTTCTTTCTTTCTTTTTTTTTTGAGACAAGAGTCTTATTATGTTGCCCTCGGTAGAGTGCAGTGGCATCACAGCTCACAGCATCCTCAAACTCTGGGCTTAAGCGATTCTGTTGCCTCAGCCTCCAAAGTAGCTGGGACTACAGGTGCCCACCACAACGCCCAGCTATTTTTTGATTGCAGTTGTCACTGTTTAGCTGACCTGGGCCGGGTTTGAGCCTGTCACCCTCGGTGCATGTGGCCGGCGCCATAACCACTGTGCTACAGGTGCCAAGCCAGAACTAGCATTTCTTACTCACTTAAGGTTGTCTATGCTGGAAGGGTATCTGTGTGTGTGTTTTGAAGAGAGTTGGTGGTAGCTGGGTTTCGGGGAGAAGGAGGCTAGTAAACTTCAGGTAAACTGAAGTACATAGAATAGCTGGGGCCCGGTTCTGCCAGCCCAGCTGAGAAGGTGGGGGAAGGATTAAGTTGGTCTATTGCTATGACATGAGGACCGAGCAGGGCCACTGAGGCATAACAGCACAGGCTTTGGAGGCAGAAAGCCTGAATTTGAGTTCCAGCTCTGTCACTTAAACTCTGTGGCCCCAATGAGTTACTTAGCTTTTCTGAGCCTTGGTTTCATCATACATAAAATGGCGAAGATGATGTTTCCCTCACAGGGCAGTTTTAAGATTTATGCAATAGCATGTGTGTCAAAGAGTGTTGTAGAATGAAAAGCACTTTACCAGTGTCCGTACTTAACCAATATTAGTTACATGTATCCTGTCAGTTCTTACCATAGGGGCCAGGAGCAGTCTCTGGAACATAGGCTCTATGTGATTTTTGTTTTTATTTGGAGGCAGAGTCTTGCTCTGTCACCCAGCTAGAGTAGAGTCATAGCTCACAGCAACCTCAAATTCCTAGGCTAAAGTGTTCCTCCTGCCTCAGCCTCCTAAATAATTGGGACTACAGGCACCTGCCACAATGCCCAGCTAATTTTTTTTTTTAGCCAGGGCTGAGTTTGAACCCGCCACCTCCAGCATATGGGGCCGGTGTCCTACTCCTTGAGCCCCAGGCGCCGCCCCTCCCAGCTAATTTTTTAATTTATTTTATTTATTTATTTTTTGAGATAGAGTCTTACTTTGTCACCCTGGGTAGAGTGCACTGGCGTCACAGGTCACAGCAACCTCAAACTTTTGGGCTTAAGCGATTCCCTTGCCTTAGCCTCCTGAGTAGCTGGGACTACAGTCACCTGCCATAATGCCCAGCTATTTTTTTTTTTTTTTTTTGAGACAGAGCCTCAAGCCGTGACCCTAGATAGAGTGCTGTGGCATCACAGCTCACAGCAACCTCCAATTCCTGGGCTCAAGCGAGTCTCTTGCCTCCGCCTCCCAAGTAGCTGGGACTGCAGGCTCCCACCACAACGCCCGGCCATTTTTTGGTTGCAGCCGTCATTGTTGTTTGGTGGACCTGAGCTGGATCGAACCCACTAGCTCAGATCCACAGGCTCCAAGCCTTTTTTTTTTTTTTTTTTTTTGAGACAGAGTCTCACTTACTAACCCGTGGTAGAGTGCCGTGGTGTCACAACTTACAGCAACCTCCAAACTCCTTGGGCTTAGATGATTCTCTTGCCTCAGCCTCCTGAGTAGCTGGGACTACAGGTG
Source organism: Perodicticus potto (assembly GCA_963574655.1). NCBI lineage: Eukaryota > Metazoa > Chordata > Mammalia > Primates > Lorisidae > Perodicticus > Perodicticus potto. The sequence goes on along the minus strand of CAUYRH010114743.1, from coordinate 44,309 downwards.
CCTGCCACAATGCCCAGCTATTTTTTTGATGCAGTTTGGCCGGAGCTGTGTTTCAACCCACCACCCTCGGTATATGGGGCCGGCACCTTAACCACTGAAACAGGCGCCGCCCAACATCTTTTTCTTTTGCAGTTTTTTTGACCGGGCCGGGTTTGAACCCACCATCTCTGGTATATGGGGCCGGCGCCCTAATCCTTTGAGGCACAGGCACCACCCAGTACCCAGCTGTTTTTTAGAGATGGGGGTCTTGTTCTTGCTCTGGCTGGTCTCGAACTCCTGAGCTCAGGTGTTCCACTGCCTTGGCCTCCTACGTGCTGGGATTATAGGCATGAGCCACTGCGCCTGGCTAATTTTTTATAGAGATGTGGTCTCACTGTTGCTCAGGCTGGTCTCAGATGATCCTCTGGCCTTAGGTTCCTAAAGTGCTAGGATTACAGGTGTGAGGCACTGTACCTGGCCTGATTTTTTTTTTTTTGCAGTTTTTGGCCAGGGCCAGGGATAAACCTGCCACCTCCGGTATGGTATATGTGCCCTACTCCTTTGAGCTACAGGCGCCGCCCATGGCCTGATTTTTTGAATTGCAACAAAACTTCTCTCAGAGACTCAGAGTGAGTAACATGCAGAGTAGTGGGAGATAGAATCCATACAGTTTGTGGTTGTTCCCTTGAGCCTGTGGCCATTCCCTAGCTTTGTATGCAGGACCACTGGTATCTAAGGCCTAGGAAAATGGACACTTTGTTGTTGTTTTTAGCATATTTAAGTGTCTTGTGATGGGACAGAAAGCAATGAAGCTGAGGCGAGGAGATGACCAATGATAGAGTAATTGTCATCCCTCCCTTCCCCAGCTCACATCCTTCCTGTCCAGCCCTCAGCCACAGGTCACAGGACTTAGTAGAGACACTTTTGTGGTTTCTTCACTAAAGTTTGCCACTGCCTGTCCTTGCCCCTCCCCCTTTGGGCTGAGGTTTTGGTCTCAGCCCAGTGGACTCAGATGAGCCCCTTGAGGCAAATGAAGTGTTCAATGGTGCCTGAGGAACTCACAGTGCTAAAAAGAAAAGCTGGGGGCTGAGAAGAAAGTCCTCAACTTTTAATCCATCACAATAGTCTCATCCCAGTGGAATCCTTCACACTTCTATCCTACCCTACCCTAGGGTAGGGGAGAAAAGAAAGGTAAGAGAAAAAGGAGTCCAGGGAGAAAGAGTCCAGAGTTTCTTCTCTTGAGTCCTGTACTGCCTCTCAGAGCCCCTTCCCTTCTCCCTGCTAAGCACCAGATCCTCCCTAATCCCCTGACCCCATGGCCACCCTCTGTCCCCTCAGCGGCTTTGGGCGAACCTCAGCTCTGCTATATCTTGGATGCCATCCTGTTCTTGTACGGTATTGTCCTCACTCTGCTCTACTGTCGACTGAAGGTAAGGCCAGGCAGGCCGTGCCAGGGCTGGGAGAGGAAGTGGGAGGGTGGCAGCAGCATGGATTGGAGGAAAGGGAATAAAAGGGGATTCCCCCACAAAATTTGGTGGGAAGGGGGATGGGCCACTAACTTCCCCTTTACTGCTAACATTTCTCCCATTCCAGATCCAAGTGCGAAAGGCAGCGATAGCCAGCTATGAGGTATGGGCCCTCCCACTCCTGGGTGTTGACACTTTTACAGACTCTCAGCCCTCTTAGGGCTTTAGCCTGGGTTCGAGGCCTGGCCTCTGGGAGGGCTTGCCTCTCAGGTGCTCACCTCAGAGGACCCTCCACCTCACCCTTACCTACTCTGTCACCTAGCCAAGCCACAAGTAACATATTCAGTAGGTGACGGAAAAATCAAGCATCAGGTGACATTGAGGGCGTGAGAGACTGTGTGTTGTGTGTTATATACACACATGCGTTCGTAGCCATGTGGCAAATGTGTATTCATGTCCCAGAGCATCCTTGTGAGTGCCTTTTAGCCCAAGGGGGCTAACTACCCCCAGCTTGATACCTCCTTGGGTGGGGAGATGCTGAGGGGCCTGAAGGAGGTGTGGGTGTCTAATGCCTTACCCGTTTCATCTCTGCAGAAATCAGATGGTGTTTACACAGTAAGTGAACCTGCTTCCCCCAACCGGAAGTCAGCAGAAGAGGGTGGGAGTTTGAATGACCTTTGGTAGAGGTGGGATCTGTGGAGGTGGGATGGGGCCTGCAATGGGCTCAAGCTCCTGATCATCCTTTGATTGCCACTTCCAGGGCCTGAGCACCCGGAACCAGGAGACTTATGAGACTCTGAAGCATGAGAAACCACCACAGTAGCTTCAGAACAGATGTGGTCACGTCCTCCTTCAGCTTCTAGTTCTCCTAGCCCTTGTGGCAGGCATCACATATGCCTCCATGCCATCCATGCCATCCATGCCAGCTGACCCTACCCCATAATGATTCCATGCCCCAGTTAATATACACCACTAGTTCCTCCTTCCCGTCAGAGACTAATGCTCAGATGCTATTTATGGATGTTTATATTCTAGTCTCACTTCCTTGTCCTACTCTTCTTCTCTTCCTCATCCCTGACTCCCACTAGAAGGGAGCACTCTCAATAAAGCTGCCACAGACTGGACTCCATTTATTCACTTATCCTTTATTTATTCAACCTCTGCCAAGCACTAGGCCAGATACAGTTTTCTTCCTGACTTCACAGAATTCACTGTCTAATGGACTTCAGGGCTGTGTCTGGAGGAGGGATGAGACCTTTGACCCTTAGGTGCTCTGGGCTGGACCTGAAGCAAGGAGTAAAGTGTGGGGAGTCTAGGTACGTCCTGAGACATTAGAACCTCAGAAATGGCTTCTGTAGCCGGCATGCCTTCTGTGTCTGGCAGTTGAACCATGGTTGTGTTGTGGAGCAGCCTGGCTGTCCAGCTCCAAATAATTGTCAATCTAGACAATACCAATTCAGTACATGCACATGGAATTAGCTGAAAAGCCAAAAATAGAAAAAGGATGGTGTGACCAGGGCTGTGGGTGGCTCCAAATGGCAGGTGTTATGGGAACAGTGAGTTTTCAGTGGGTTCTGGGGCAAGAGGGACCTTAGAAAGACAGATAGGGTTAGTGGTGGGTAGGGCATGGGGGAACAAGTCAGGTCCAGATGGGAGGTCACTTCCCCCTAGTGGATGGGTGATGGTGAAGGAATCCCCTTCGCAGTGGGTGTCTTGTTTCCAAAGCTACCAGGAAGCTGTGTCTGGAATTATTTAAACCTCATTACATGCTGTCAGTGCTACCTCTGCCCTGCAGTCCTTTTAGAATGGGTCTAGAGTCCCCAAGCTTGCCCTGGAAGCCCCTTATGGTGGGTAATACTTTGTACTGCACAGTGGCTTATACTTTTCAAAGTGTTTTCCAGCTTGTTGTACCATTTGATCCCCTTACCAATCCCACAAAGAAATTCATGCTCTTTAAAGTTAATTAACTTGTCCCAGATCACCTTGCAAGCGACCAACTGAGATCTCTTTGTCCCTGCATGTTTTGCCACATAAGAAAAAAACAGATATTAGGAAAGAGAAGGGGAGATGAGTAATCATGAATAGTGAGACTCTAGGAGACCAGAAGGAGGCTGATCAATACACAGAAAGAAATTGGCGCCATCTCCAGTATCTGAGGGGAAACATGATTTCAGATGAGATATGAGGATTGAACCAGAGTAGGGAAGTTACTCTCTTTTTGAGATGGGAATCTCACTATATTGCCCAGGCTGGTCTCAAACTTCTGAGATCAAGCAATCCTCCCATCTCAGCTTCCCGAGTAACTGGGATTACAGTCATATGCCACTGTGCCTGGTTTAGGGAAGTAACTTTTTCGAAGATAAAGAAGGGATAAACTTTAACTGGAAAATGCTCCATTTTCTCTTGCCCTACATTATGGGATTGTGATCTGTCCCCATCAACCTAGCCTGGTTTTTATTCCATTTTGATTTAATCTAGGTATCACAGCTCCCCGTTTTTCTAGTCTTACATGTCCACTAACTTGGATAGCTGTCAGGCCTTTGAATGTCTGCCATGGCTACTAGTTCAGGTTCAAAGATGCCTGCCAGGCTGGTTCTATGAACAGCACCTGGATAGTGGGGGGGGAAAGGGGCTGGGAATGAGTCTTCCCCAGACAGTATCTAGGTGAGAGGTTTGGAATGTAGGAATCAGAGCACTTTGGGGAAGAAGAGTGAACTTAGGTCTTTTCCTTTATTATGGAATGGGGTGAAACAGTTTTGGCTTAGCTTAGAAGGAAGGGAGGGTCTTGGGTGACACTTCTGGTTTCTTTTTTTGGAAGCTTTCTCCTTTTCATAGAATGATAAAGAGGAAATTCTGAGGGGCACCCTCTTTTCCTAGGGACTCTGTTTATGAATCCTCCATTACTTTCACAGTTCCACATCTCATGCAAAGGCTCTTTAGTGCTCCACTGCAGAGCCATTCCCAGGCCTACAGGAGATTCCTTGGGTTTGGAAAAGAATCATGGCACCCCCTCCTTGTCATTTCCATCATTTGTCTCTTTATCACTTTCTCCACCTCTCCACACCCAAATCTCTCTCCTTTTAGAAGCACATTTCTCTTTTTCCTTCCTCCTACTCCTCCCCCACTCCCCTGCTTTTCGCAGTCCCCCCAGACACAATAGGCTCACAGCTTGACTCCTGCAGCGTTTATTGTAGCAAACGGGGCAAACAGAGGGAGGAGCTCTAGGCCTGGCCAGTGGGTGTTCTAAAGGCCATCTGGGACCAGAAGACAATGGTCTGGACAACTCACTGGGCAGAAGATTGTGTTCCCAAGTCCACGAAATAGTTGAAGAAGTTAACTAGATCAGTTCCAGCCTTCTTGACCAGGGGGGTCAGCTGCTCCTTTGACTTTGCAAAGTAAGCCCTGGATAGGTGAAGAATTAGAGGTCAGTATGAGAGACCCTAGGCCAGGCATCCTCAAACTTTTTGAAGGGGGCCAATTCTCTGTCCCTCAGACCGTTGGAGGGCTGGACTATAGTTTAAAAAAAAAAAAACTATGAACAAATTCCTATGCACACTGCACATATCTTATTTTGAAGTAAAAAGCAAAAGGGGAGGCTTAGCGCCTGTGGCTCAGCGGGCTAAGGCACTAGCCACGTACACCTGAGCTGGCGGGTTCGAATCCAGCCTGGACCCGCCAAACAACAATGACAGCTGCAACCAAAAAAAAAAGGGCCCAGCGTTGTGGCGTGCGCCTGTAGTCCCAGCTACTTGGGAGGCAGAGGCAAGAGACTTGCTTGAGCCCAGGAATTGGAGGTTGCTGTGAGCTGTGATGCCACAGCACTCTATCCAGGGTGACAGCTTGAGGCTCTGTCTCAAAAAAATAAAAAAAATTAAAAAAAAGCAAAAGGGGAACAAATACAATTCATACTGCCTCATGTGCCCCGCGGGCCGTAGTTTGAGGACCCCTGCCATAGGCACTGGCAGGGACCTTGGTGGTGGTGGGATGTCAGAGCAGACTGACCCAGGTTCCCGAACTATAGTGCCTGCTCCATCCTGGGATGGCAAAGCCCATGGGTAGGAGAGGCGAGTCCTCCACCGGACACAGGAACAGACCCCAGAGACTGAGATTCATGGCCCAATTCCCACCCACTGTTCCTAACTGTCCAAGAGGTGTATGGGATCTTTGGGTGATAAAGAAATTTTTCTCTCCAATGTTAGCCTAATTCTCTAAACTTTGCCTCTGAGTTCAGTGTTTTGTGGGCCTTCTGTCTTTCCTTCTTTCCCTCCACAGTCCCACAGCCCTGAACTCTTTTCCCTGAGACTTACTCAGCTTGTGCCTGAAGCTCCGGGGTCTTGACCTTTTCCACCAGGTCCTTGCCATAGTCAGCCATGCTCTGAAAGTACTGAGAGAACAGGCTCTGCAGACTTGACTCTTCTGCCTGTCTCCGAACCAAAGCTCCTGCGTGCACATGCGCACACACACACTTTTCAGCTCATTCCACAGCAATGAATCCTGGCCTTTGGTCACTCCTCTGTCAGTAGCCCACCCTAACTCTCAGCCCCCTCCCTAAAAAGATATCCCACTAGATCTTTGGATGGATTTTCTGTGCTTTAGAGAGGAAATTATCTTCTTTTTAAGCCCTCAGGTTGCCAGACTTGGGCACAGGAACAAATAGATGGGTAGCTATGACCCCCTGCACCTTCCCCTTTTTGGCCCCTCTCTCCATTTCTCACCTACCTTCAAGGCTATAGATGGTAAGGAGCAGCACAGTCATTGCAAGCAGCTTCATAATGGTGACAGTAAGGAAGTCAGCCTAGGATCAAAGCTGATCGGGGTAGGGAAGACACTGAAGCCAAATGGGCTCCAGCCCCTCCCCACGGATCTTCCTACCTAGGTGCCCTCTCCAACTTGGTTCCCTCCCTTTCCACAATTAAAGTCTAGTCCTCTTTGGATGCTGCCCACAGCTCTTACTCCCTTATCTTACCTAGTCAGTGTCTCTGTCCTTGGTGTCTGTTCCTGGCCTGGCTGGAGAGGTAGAAGCTATATATCTATCTGCTTATCCACCCCGTCAGTCAGGTGACAGGGACTGTGGGTGGGCCTAGTAGAGCAGGGGCCATGTTGGAATAAACAAATTGAAGGAATGGGGGAGGAGAGAACAAGCACAAGGGGAGCTCTGCCTTGGGGTGAGAGGCATACGGTAGTACAGGTCTTTGTGGGAGCCAAACTGGTATACTTAATAGTCAAACAGGTCTATTAGGATCCATCCTCTTGGGATCTGGGGCAAGTCGTCCTTGGATTTGAATGCAGTGGGAAGCAAGATTCCTAGTTATTTCTCCAGAAAGCTCTGATATATCAAATTCTCAGTTCTTGGTATCTTTATCCCATTATGGGTAGATTTCATCTTCTCAATCCTACCCACTTCACTACAACTTGGCAAGGAGGTATTGGGGTACAGAAGAAAGGAGAAAGAAGTTGAAATCAGGGGCAGCAGTGAGAGGAATGGGGGTTAGGGGAATGAAAGTGAGTGTCAGGGGGCAGGAGTGATTGACTCAGTCCCTCTTTGAGTTAATGTGTAATGAGATAGAAGAAGATAACATGAGAGCCCAGAATGACCCTAGTGCTAATCAATGAGCACTCCCTTCCACTTCTGCCCTCCCCCTTCGGATTGGAGGGGTCTGGCAGGAAAAGAGGTGAATAAGAGGCTTCTGCTAGGATAAAGGTTGAAGGTTTCTGGTCATTTGATCACCTTATCAGTTCTAGGCAGTGGTTAGCTAATACTGAGTCAGGAGGGGGGATAGCATCCCTCTGGCCAAGGCCCTGGCCCTTGTCCCAACCCTGGTTGTTGGGGAAGAGGTACATTTCCCAGGCCCAAAGCATTTTGGTGAAATCAGTCAAATAGATATCACAAGCATTTCTATCTTTCATCCTTTTGACCCCAAAGCTTACTTCTTGTGTACATGGAACATTCCTGAAAGGTGTGGTGGGGATGTGAAGCTAGTGAGGGAGGTAGTGAACAGAGGACCAAGAAATCTTATTCCATCTTCAGTTATTCCCCTGTGAGCTCTTAATGCTTGCAGGTCACCCTGTTAGCTTACCCCTAGGTGTTGCGTGAAGTTACATTGAGGTTACACCTAGGCCTGGGTGGAGCCCACATTCACCGACTGGAGTCCACATTCACCAACTCTGTCTGGGTCTTAGGGAAGAACCCATTCACTGCAGAGCGCAGTTGTTTCAGGGAATAGTTTTGCTAGAACCTACTTCACTGCCCCCAAATCTGAAACCCATTCCCATTACACAAAGAGAGCAAGACAGGGAACTCTGAGAAATGTAGACATCCAGGGGGCGGTGCCTGTGGCTCAAAGGGGTAGGGGGCTGGCCCCATATGCCAGAGGTGGCGAGTTCAAACCCAGCCCCAGCCAAAAATTGCAAAAAAACAAAAACAAAAACAAACAAACAAAAAAACGAAATGTAGACCTCGGGAAGGGAAGTGCCGGTCCATGTCCTAGGAAGAGCTATGCTCACGAATAGTACTCATTTGGAGGTGTACTGTGGAGGGTTGTGAGGTGGATTCCTAAGAGGCTCTATCTACGGGGAGGAGGGAGAGATATAAATGAACAAAGGTTCGAAAAAAGTCTTCAGAGTCATTCCCTCTGCCACTTTTGGCAAAGCCCAAGTCTTCAGACAGTAGTCATTTTTCTCATGGTCTGTGGAAGAAGCTTCAGTGGCCCAAACTACAAGATGCTCCCTATAGGGTCTTGCAAGCTCATAGGCTTTTCTCAATCTTGGAGAAGCTTCGCTAGGGGATCTTAGGCCTTCTGCTTAATGCTAACAAGCCACCAACTAAGACCCGCCCAACCTTGCAGCGCCGAACAGTAGCTCTCCGGCTATCAGGCCTGCACTCCTTTGCTTCCCCCATCTCCCATTGGCCCCTGGGAAATCCAGGCGGCTTTTTTCCCGTAGATAAGGCGGGGCCCAATCAGGGGAGAGTTGGGTCTTTCATAGCTTTTTTTTTTTCTTTTTGCCCAATTCCAACATGGCGCTCGTGGCCACGCTGGGAATACGGCGTGAAGCCTCAATTTTGCCATTACTCAAGATGGCTGCCCCCATCAAGATGACCGGGGTGTGCCGGAGGGAAAGGGGCAACAGGGTGGTCTGACATGGTAAGGGATACTGCTCCTTTGTGGTGCTAGCCTTGGAGCCTGGGAATGAAGTGTACAGAGACTAGGAAGCTAGATGATGTCTGTGGTGGGGGCTAGGATTGGAGAATGAGAGAGAGGACAGGGGTGACAGGTGGGGATGAGGGATCAAAGACGGGGCGGGAGTGTGCCTGGGGTTCAGTCTCCCCATCAGTGTTCTCTCCTCCAACTCTTTTTGTTTCAGGTCTAGCGTCGGGCCATGTGGAAGTTTCTAGGACTGGGGCGTTGGATGATGGGGGGTGGGGCCCGTGAGGGGTAGAGGGAGCAATAGCGTCCTTTTCCTAGGCTAACCTCTGCCCCTCCCCGTCCTCTGGACTAAAATGGGGAATACACTGGGCCTGGCACCGATGGGGACTTTGCCCCGCCGGAGCCCCCGCCGGGAGGAACCTCTACCCAACCCTGGGAGCTTTGATGAGCTGCATCGGCTATGCAAAGGTGAGAACTTGGCATTTGGGTGTCTCAAGATGAAGGAGCAGAGGAGGGGAGGGTCGTAAATGTGTCTAGTGATGAAAGCTGAAAAGGGGGAGATCACAGCTGGGTATCCAGCGTCAGGACGATGGATCAGGTGCCCAAGTGAAGTGGAGCATCTTGTTGCAGGACTTGGAAGGAGGTCAATTCCTCCAAGGTGCTTCCTATGGGATTCAGAGGGAAGACTAACTCTTGGGGTAGGGGTTCCTTGTCTGTGCTTATTCCTTCCCTTCCTCCCACCCCCTTCAGATGTATTCCCAGCACAGATGGAGGGAGTGAAGCTCGTTGTCAACAAGGTTCTGAGCAGCCATTTCCAGGTGCTCCCACTTCTCTGGTCCCCCCTCACTATCCCTCCTTGCCTCTCCCTGGGTCCTCTTCTCCTTTCCTTTGTACTCCATCCTCAGCCAGGTTATGTGGGACAAATAAGGGAGAATGTGGGGCTCTCTTTACCTCTTGCCTGTGAAACTTGTTGCTTTCAATCTGGTGACCCACTTTATAGGTTGGAGTATTTGGGATTCTTAAGAGGCCTTCTGGATGGGGAGAGACGAAGGGTGGGATAAGGGATTGAAATGGAGCAGGAATGCTCTCTTCTGCATTGAATCCTCTTTTTTCAGGTGGCTCACACAATACACATGAGTGCCCTGGGCTTGCCAGGCTATCACCTCCATGCGGCCTATGCAGGAGACTGGCAGCTTAGCCCCACTGAGGTGAGGACTCCACATACCTGGGTCATCTCCTTAAAAGCCCACGTGGGACCCAGGTCTTGCAGAGGAGGAAATGTGTACGTTATGGAGAAAAAAGGGCAGTAACCTGATTTTCTGTGTGTCTCTTCTGAACGGGAAAGAGCGGAGAAACAGCTGTGTAAAGAGCCCAGAGTTTGTTTTTGTGCCTCCGCTAGGGGGCGCAGAGTGCCGTTAGGGGAGTCCTATATTAGGGTTTAGGCTGAGCCGTGCCACCCAGTTTAGCCTTAGTGCTGTTTACCTTTCTACAGGTGTTCCCCACTGTGGTAGGGGATATGGACAGCAGTGGCAGCCTCAACGCCCAAGTCCTGCTTCTCTTGGCAGAGCGTCTCCGAGCTAAGGCTGTCTTCCAGGTGATCCACAGTTCCTGCCTCCATCCGCTGAGGCACTTCCTCTTTCTTCCCAATGAGTTTCCTGCTCTGATGGAATGGGGAGAAGGGAGCAGAAGCAATAGTGATCATGAAAAGGGAGGGAGATTTTACTTCTTGCTCTCCGCATCCAGACGCAGCAGGCCAAGTTCCTGACGTGGCAGTTTGACGGAGAGTATCGAGGAGATGACTACACAGCCACTCTGACCCTAGGAAATCCTGACCTGATTGGTGAATCAGGTGAGCAATTGGGTGAGGGCTCTTTTTATCTTGGCTGCCCATTCGCTGATGTTGTATATGCTTTTTTGTCTTCTGTACAGTTTGAGAATTAGGAAAGGATCTTCTTAGGTAGGCAGGGGTAAGGGTTACCAGTTAGGGAGCAGGCTGGGGTACTGACTCTGTGACTGACTCTGTGTCTCCCTATCCTCCACAGTGATCATGGTCGCTCACTTCCTACAGAGCCTCACTCATCGGCTGGTGCTGGGTGGAGAGCTAGTGTATCACCGGCGGCCAGGCGAAGAGGGGGCCATCTTGACACTGGCTGGGAAATACTCAGGTATGGGGCAAAGTGGAGTAGTGAGGGAGGGAGGCAATTTTGGACTTTGCTGGGGTTCCTGGCCTATGTCCTGCTATAGTAACACTCCTTTCTTCTTTTGGTTTTTATAGCTGTACATTGGGTAGCTACATTGAATGTGGGATCAGGAGGGGCCCATGCGAGTTATTACCACAGGGCAAATGAACAGGTGAGACCACTGATCTTAGCCCCCAGTTCAGCAAATTGATCATGAACTTCTGCCCCTCTGGCCTTCCACAGGCCCTGCTGATTTAGTATTCTTCCTGCTATGCTGTGTATATATTTTCATGCATGCCCTCCTTCTGCAGATCCCCTGTCAGGACCCTTCTAGTCTTCACTGCCACTGATCCCTCTCATCCTTGGCCATGGTTCTCAGGTTCAGGTTGGAGTGGAGTTTGAGGCAAACACAAGGCTACAAGACACAACCTTCTCCTTTGGTTACCACCTGACTCTCCCCCAGGCCAACATGATATTTAGAGGTGAGGGTCATTGCAACAATATTTGGATGTGCTAAGGGATGGGGGGATATAGAGGGAGGCAAGCTCTACCTTATTTCTGTTGACTCCTTTCTCCAGGCTCTGTTAAATAACCCAGGTGGTATTCTCTCACCCAACAGGCTTGGTGGATAGTAACTGGTGTGTAGGTGCTGTGCTGGAGAAGAAGATGCCCCCTCTGCCTGTCACCCTAGCCCTCGGAGCCTTCCTCAATCACTGGCGCAACAGATTCCACTGTGGCTTCAGCATCACTGTGGGCTGAGGTTGTCATACAGCCCATCCCCACAGCAGCTGGAACCTCTGAGTTAGGTCCCTAGGGCCAGAGACTAGGCCCCTCTCCAGAGCCCACCTTGCTGGGTGACCTCTAGGTCCCAGGAGCAGAATGGGGGACAAGACCAGACTCTACTCAGAACTGGAGCTGCTATAGGGGCAGCTGATGAGGCAGTGGTTTGAGGCTCCAACCTCTACTACCAGCCCCACTATCATCTTCCCCATACTCTCATGGCTCAGAACTAAGGGGAGAGGATTAAGGTGTATGTCTGGCTGAATTTCTCCCCTGTCTCACATTTTTCTTCATTTCCCTTTGGTTAATCCTGCATGGGATTAGCTTACTGCCCTGTTTCCCATCCCAAAGCCTCCCAAGGCTGGGAAAGTAGGGCTGAAGGGCCAAATCTCTGGCCTCAGAAAGTGGGGCCCACACATTCCCACAAGGAGCTTCTTTACCTCTTACCCTGAGGCTTCCTCTTTCCCCATCTTCTGTGCTTCCAGAGAACAACTTTATTCCCATGCTCATCCCCCACCACCCCCATGACCGCATGAAGAGGCAGTTATTGCTTTAGAATTTCATTGCAACCACTGGACCCCCTTTTAATTGGGCCCAGTCTCTGGTCCCAGCATTTTTCTCTTTCCAGTCCAGTGTGTCCCAGGTGAGCTGGTGGGGGGTTGGGGGTGGTGGTGAACCTGGGTGTTAGCTGCAGATCTCCTGGAGCAGGGGCATCATGGCAGGCAATCCCTGGATGCGCTGGATTTGGTACCCAAATGCGTTGTTAATGCTCCGGAGCTCAGCTAACAGGCCCAGCAGCTTTGCATACAGAAACCTTTGGAGGAAGTAGTTGGGTCACCAGGAAAAGGGAGGGGAAGAAAGGCAGCTGGGAGGCTTGTCTTGAGGCCCAGTTCCCTGAACTGTTCCTCTGTAAAGTTAGATCTGAACAGTAGAGAAAATCATGCACTGGTATAACAAATTTATAAAAGGTCCCAAAGATCCCCCAGGGGGCCTCTGTCTGACACTGTTTTCTTTCATCATGCCCAGTTTCTCTTGAACCTAACGATCTGAGGGCCAAGTGTGAAGAAAGCCTCAGACTTAGCCAGAACATCAACTGTATGGAATCTGAGGGGCCAGCCGTCTAGATAGTATGGGTTCTAGAAGGTGGGTATGTTCTATGGTGTAAAGTGTCCCCTTTCTGGCCAAACTGGCTCATGGAGGAAGTGGTGCATAACTCAAAGCCTGGAAAGATCATGGACTATTGAACCGGGAACTTGTTTGGAAATGAAAAATTGAAGGAATTGGCCCAATGGAGAGGAGAGAAAGAGCCTGGGGGAAAAGAATGAACACGACTCTTAAAAATCTGCTTTAGTCTGGAGAAGTTGGACTAATGAGGAGATGGACATCATCAATCTCAGGAATGCTATTATACAAAGCCTGTGAGCTACTAGTCTGCATCTCTACTGAATAAAACATCTGGAAAAAGTGAGATGAAACACAATAAGAGCAATTTGGATGCTGGAACAATGTGAGATGGGGATGGCCAGAGGGAAGGGATAGACCACAAGACACCTAGTTTCCCAAAGGAAAGGACAGTAAAAAACATTCCTCTCAAGCTCGGTGTTTTTCTGATCCCTTCCTGCCTCTATGTGGCCTACACCCCCAGTTTCCCACCATACCGATCCCGAGATTTTGGCTGCTGGCCCTTGATGTAGCTCTGCAGAGTCAGTGCCATCTCCTCTTGCAGCTGATCGATCTCCTCTCTCTGGGTAACTCCAGGCCGGTCTGTAAGATAGGGAACTGGGAAGGACAAAGTGGGGGGAGGGGGAGGCCTGCACAGTGCTCTGGAGGCTGAGGATGGCATAGACCTACTCTGCAGGTATGAAGGCTAGAAAGCCTGGGATGGATGGATTCAAAGAGCTGAGAGTTTGAGCAGAGATGGTGGAGCCAAAGTTTCTGGGCTTTGGGAGATGCTCACCAGGAGAGAAGAGGGCCATGGCAGCCAAGAGCACATACTCGGGCTTTTGGAGTTGCAGTCGCCGCAGCGTCCCATGGAAGTGAAAAAGCAACTCCAAAAACTCTACCTCGAACCCCACTGTGGGAGATACTAGTTTTAGGAGCCTCCAGGTCACCAGACCACATGCCATACCACAAAGACGCATGCACACTATTGCTCTAGCACTATCTTTTTTTTTTTTTTTTGAGACAGAGCCTCAAGCTATCACCCTGGATAGAGTGCTATGGCATCACAGCTCACAGCAACCTCCAATTCCTGGGCTCAAGAGAGTCTCTTGCCTCCACCTCCCAAGTCGCTGGGACTACAGGCACCCGCCACAATGCCCGGCCATTTTTTGGTTACAGCCATCATTGTTTGGCGGGCCTGGGCTGGATTGGAACCTGCCAGCTCAGGTGTACATGGCTGGCGCCTTAACCCATTGAGCCACAGGCGCCGAGCCACTCTAGCACTATCTTACCATGGGCTCCATCTTCCATTGTGTAGCGAAGAGGCCCACAGAGAAAGTTTTGTGTTTGGATACAGAAAGTGGGATTGATTGAGATGTGACAGATTTCCACAGCTGCTCCCTTGAGAAGGGAAATCTGGTCCTCCATGGGCAGAGACCTGTGGGAAGCAGCAAACAAGGGCAATTTAGATTCAAGCCTGAACTTCAAAGAGGGAGAGGAACTCCTAATCCACATCGACCTGATTAAAAACAAAACTGGGAATTGGAGACCTGGAGCTTGGAAAGACTGAGAGATGTATTAATTTTTTGGTCAGTGACTTTTGGGGGATGGGTCAATTGGTGGGTGTATAATTTACTGAGGTGTTTGCTTCCCAAAAGATGAGCAGAAGTCACTCACCGGAAGAGGGGCAGGTCTTTGGTGAACTTGATGACTTGCTGTACCATGAAAGTGTTAATGTCTGCAAAGTGCCTGAGCAGAGGCAGTACAGGGACCAGGGTGGGTGAGGGCTGGTATGGGATGAACAGGTAAGCTGGAGGCTGCAGAGATCAGAACACAAGGGAGGGGTCCTGGCCCAAGGGCCTCCCTTTAGGTCTCACCCACCTCTTAGAAGGAGTTCTTGCTGAGGAGTCTGTCCCGGCAGGGTTTCTGGAGCATGACACACCACCCTCTACCGCAGGCCAGCCTCCTTTGGCACCCTTTGGTCATATTCAGTCCAAATCCTGTAAATGCTCACCCTGAAGTGCACAAAGTGTTCAGATATGGAGCTCATGTGGCGAGTGTGGGCCCCTAGGAGTGTCTGGATCAGTTCTTCCTGCTCCTTACTCAGCTGCACAGTTGCTTGCTCTGCCCGCCGCTGGGCCTGCTTTGCTCGCCGTAATGCCAGGGCTTCTGCTGACAGTATCACTGTGCCAAGCGAGAGGTATGACAAAGCTGTTGAGACCAGCAGACAGCACTTGTCTCTGCCAGTTTCTGACCTGGGACCCCTCAGTCGCCCTGTACCATGAAAGATGGGGGAGGAAGGAGGGTTCCTGGGGCTTCCTTGAACTTGCAGTTCTAGAGGTACCAGGAGGCAGGGGATTCCTGCACACATTTACGGACCTGTCAGGCACTGTAGCAGAAAACAGTGCACAAGGGAGAGAAGGGAAGGGGGAAGAGTAAAGTGGGAAGGTTGGGAGGAGATAATTTTGGCTTCTGGGGAACATTGAAGAGGAAGGGGTCTTCCTACCCAAAACATCATCTTATGTTTGCATAGCATTATAATATGAAAGGTCCTGAGGTTAAACCTCATTGGCTGAAACAACACTATGGTAGACAGGGCAAGTAATCATTATTTTGCAGAAACATAAACAGGCTTAGTTTCTAATAACTAAGAATAAGGTGCACAAAATAAGTAATGTAGATCGAATTCAAACCAAGATTTTCCTTTTTTTTTTTTTTTTTGAGATACAGTTTCACTCTGTCACCCTGGGTAGAGTGCCACAATATCATTATAGCTCACAGCAATCTCAAGCTCTTGGGCTCAAGTGATCCTCCTGCCTCAGCCTTCCAAGTAGCTGAGACTACAGGTGCTGGCCACAATGCCCAACTACTTTTTCTGTTTTTATTTTATTTTTTGAGACAGAGCCTCACTTTGTCACCCTCAGTTGAGTGCCATGGCATCATAACACACAGCAACCTCAAACTCTTGGCTCAAGTGATCCTCTTGCCTCAAATGCCCAGTAGCAGGGACTATCGGTGTCCATCACAATGCCCAGCTATGTTTTAGGGATGGGGTCATACTCTTGCTCAGGCTGGTCTCGAACTCCTGAGCTCAAGCAATCCACCTGCCTCACCCTCCCAGAGTACTAGGATTACAGGCATGAGCCACTATGCCCTGGCCTCAAACCAAGATCTTTTGAGCTCTACAGTTCCCTCTCTATTCCTCCATATTGAAAAGTGCTATGATATCATGGAAAATGGAAGAATTTGGGAGTCAGACAGATTCAATTTTGAATACTGACTGCTCAACAAGCTGAATGAGCCTGGGCAAATTGACTTCTGTGAATTCCAGTTACATTGTCTTTGGGGAGCACGGTATAGTTACCTGCCACAAAGAAAGCATTAAGTCAGTTGTTAAGTGACAGAGTCTATACTCAAGAAGCAGAAAAGAAAAAGCTAGCCATGTAAATATCTAGGAGAAGAGCATTTCAGGTAGAGGGAAGAACAAATGCAAAAGTCCTGGGAAAGAGTATGATTGGTGTGTTCAAGGATGGTGGAATAGTGGCATAATCTGATTAGTTTCCAAAAGTTTACTCTGCCTGTTATTTGAAGAATGCACTGTTGGGAATAAGGATAAAGCAGAGAGAGATAGTCAATGGATTTTTGGGATGGTAGGGGGCCAACTCAACTGTCTTTCCTCATGCCAGCATCTAGGCACTTCTGCAACCTGCAGGCTGGGCAGTGGCGCCTCTGGGCCTTACTGACCTCACAGCTTCCAGCAAAGAGACAGGTAGGGCCAGTGCTTTTGCTGACTGTTCGTCTGTGAGAGACAGAGACAATTATTAGGGTCTGGGATGGTGGTGAACAGCAGGTGGGTATGTGAGAGGCTGAGATGACATGGTGTAAAAGACCAGGCATCTGGAGACATGGGTTAATCTGAGCTGTGTCCAAAGGTCCCCAGGGTTGGGTAGGGTCCTACACATCTCAAGCATTTCCATCAGGACTTAGGGTCATGCGAGAAAGCCTAGTCAATATAGGACTAGGTTGGTGCTTTGCAGGTAGTGAGTGCATAATAAGTACCCTTGACTAATTGGCTATATCTATCAGACAAACATTTGGCCTTCTGGTTATTATACCACCAGTATATATTGTGTTATGGTTGGCAAGATGTAGGGTGCTAGCTACAGGGTAGTTAGACTCTGACTAAAAATAAAATAAAATAAATAAACAAATCAGAAGATAGAGGAATAATGTAGCTGGACAAGCTTGGGCATGTACCAAGGTTTCAAGGCTAACTGACAGGCAGTTTGGGGGATGGTCTCTATTGAGGAGTAGGCTTTCACCTGAAGAAACCCTTGCAGCCCTCACAAGTCAGGGCATGGAAGTGATAGCCTGTGGCTCGGTCTCCGCATACCACACAGTTCCTCAGCTCATCTTCCCCACTGGCCATGGCTTCAGGTGTTGAGGTGATCCCTGAATGTGGAAGGGGTTAGCACTTGACCCTCTTCTCTGCAACCTTCTTCTCCCCCTTTTGCAGAGTCTCTTCCCAAACCTGCCCTGATCCCCAGCTTTACCTGTACTCCATTGCATTTAGTCTCTGGCCCCCAGTGCACTTCCTACCTGCTTCTCTCAGGCAGCATATCATCTGCAGGCCACAGAATCTGCTATGGGATGCCCCTCCCCAAACTCCCACATTGACCTGATTTTCCTTTTGATCTCAGGAGCTGTCAATGGTTGGAGTTAGGGATTATGGCCCTCAGTACCTGGAAAACAAGAGACTTCTGTGGTATGTGGCTTCCAGTAGCACTCAGTGATGATGGAGTTAGGGTGCAGACCCTGGACTCAGGGCAAAGGCCTGGGTAGGAGGTTTTCCCAGCATGCCTAAAGTGCTGGTTGGTGGCACATGGGGAGGGACTTTTGTGGGCAGGGACTTCATGACTCATTAGAGGCTTAGATCTGCAGCCTCCTGTGTACTTGGGTCCTGAACAGGCAGTGAAGAGAGAGGGAGAGACCCAGACAGTGTTTTCACATGTAGTATGTCGGTAGTAAAAGAAAAGGTATAACAGTTGCACAAGTCTCCCAAAAGGAAAGTTCTTAAAAAGATACAGGGCTCTTATGGCTCTGCGCCTGTGGCTCAACGGGCTAAGGCGCCAGCCATGTATACCTGAGCTGGCGGGTTCTAATCCAGCCTGGGCCCGCCAAACGTTGTGGTGGGCACCTGTAGTCCCAGCTACTCGGGAGGCTGAGGCAAGAGAATCGCCTAAGCCCAGGAGCTGGAGGTTGCTGTGAGCTGTGTGACGCCACAGCACTCTACCGAGAGCGATAAAGTGAGACTCCGTCTCTACAAAATAATAACAATAGTAATAATAATAAAATAAAATAAATAAACAAATCAGAATGACCTTTCCTTAGCAATAGTTAAGGTCGATTTGAGAACTCTTGCATCAGAGCTGGTTTCGTGGACGTGTGGCCTGTGTGCAGTTGCACAAGACACTGCATTCAGAGGGACCTCATGTTTGGTTTGGTGCTCTCCTGTTGCTCTATTGAAATAATGACTTTTAAACAAAGGGCCCTACATTTTCGTTTTTCAATGAGTCCCCAAAATTATGTACCCAGTTCTATCTGGAGTGAATACGAAGAACTTCTAACTAGTAAGCTGAATAAATTTAAGACTCAAAGGTAGGAGTCTTCATGCCTTCAGTGGAGTTGTCTAGTGCTTCATCATCATTGGAGAATAATTTTATAAGTGTAGTTGTGTTGGGTGGTGCCTGTGGCTCAGTGGGTAGGGCGCTGGCCCCATATACGGAGGGTGGCAGGTTCATCCCCAGCCCCAGCCAAACTGTAACAAAAAAGAGCCAGGCATTGTGGCGGGCGCCTGTAGTCCCAGCTACTCAGGAGGCTGAGGCAAGAGAATTGCCTAAGTCTGGGAGTTGGAGGTTGCTGTGGGCTGTAATGCTACAGCACTCTATTGGGGGCGACAAAGTCAGACTGTCACAAAAAAAGGGGGAAAAAAGTGTGGTTTTGTCTACGTCTATCTGTCTATCTGCTCTCCCAACATCTATGAACAGAAAAAGTCATTTTGAAATATTTGGATATTTTGGGCATGGGAAATATGTTGGTTAAATCTCTGTTAGATAAATCTGGAGTAAAGGTCAAAGTCTCAGTCTTCCAATTGGAAAGGTTCTTTAGGGTGTGGTGGCTCATACTGGGAATTCTAGCACTTTGGGAGGCTGAGGTGGGAGGATCACTTAAATTCGAGACCAGCTGGGGCAACATAACAAGACCCTCTATCCTACAAAAAATAGGAAAAATTAGTTGGTTGTGTTGCATGTGCATGTAGTCCCAGTTACTGGGGAGGCTGAGGCAAGAGACCCGCTTGCACCTAAGAGTTTGAGGTTACTGTGAGTTATGACATCACAGCACTCAACCATGGGTGACAAAGTGAGACTCTGTCTCAAAAAAAAAAAAAATATATATATATATATATAGAAAAATTAGACGAATGTTGTGGTGGGCACCTATAGTCCCAGCTACTTAGGAGGCTGAGGCAAGAGGATCGACTGAACCCAGGAGTTTAAGGTTGCTGCAATCTGTGATGCCATGGCACTCTACCTGGGGTGACAGAATGAGACTGTCTCAAAACAAACAAACAAACAAACAAAGGGTTTTGAGAAATAATGAAAAGTGAAATCATTGAAATTTGGGGACTAGTTACTAGGATATCTGGGTTGAGAAGGTAGAAGAGGAGTTAAAGATGACTTGAGGTTTGCAGCAAGGGTGACTGAATGGATGGTGGTACCATCAACTCAGAGAGAGACTACAGGAGGAGGACCAGGGTCCTTCATATGTGGGCCCTGATCCACTTCTACAGTTGACAATTTAGCAATAAATTACCAAGTGTCCATTCTGTGATTATGTACCATAAGGAGGAAACAAAGAGAGATCCCTATTTACCAAGATACAGTCTAATTCTGAGACTGAATTAAGGTGAACTCCTAGATCTTAAAAGGAAATATGTAATCAAGCTCTACATAAAGTGAAAAAAATTATGTATGATATTATAAGTGTTAATTGCTTCACTCATTTATTTTTGTTGGGTTCCCAATATGGACAGAATACTATGTAAGAATCCTTACCTGTGTTAACTCTGTAAGACTGGTAATATGACCATTTTACAGATGAGAAAACTGAGGCTCAGAGAATTAATTAAACTTGTACAAGGACCAATATAGCCAGAGGTTTATTAGATGACTTCTCCTGTCACATAGACATCTCAAATTCAGTATGTCTAAAATGGAGCTCATTGTTGACCTGTCATTGTTAACCCCCACAAACTAACCTCTTCTATATTGCCTAGCTTGGTGACTACCCCAATATGTGAAAGTAGAAAGTGTGAGTTTGGGAGCCATACAGACAGGTTCAAATTCTGACTCTCACTCTTGCTAGCAAAATTACTATTTTTTGTCACTTCCCTAATTGTTTGAAATGACTGAGACTCAGCTCCAGAGGGCCCTGGGAATCAGGCCAACCCTAGACCAGGGAAGGGAGGAATACCTCCTCTTCCTAGGATAGCACTGAATGTTTAGGGAGAAGCTAGATAGAAAAAGACAGGGCTGTCCCTTCACTTAGACAGAGTCAAAGGATTACCTTAAGCCTTTCTTGAAGAAGCCCAATTTGAAGTTCTTTGAGATGGAGTTGACTTGGGGCAGACCTCTCTGAGCTTGCTTGCTCTTCTATATACAGAAATGCTGCTCAGCTTCAGGGTCTCTCTCAGAAAGCAGACTAAGACTAGAATTTGCTGCAGGATTCTCCTGGCATCCATGTGAACAGAATTCCAGAGTTAACGATGTCCTCACTGCCTTCCAACATGCCTCTTCCAAGCTAGGGTCTGAAAAACACCTGTGTTTGTTGTGACCTGGTGGGTTAAGTTCTCTGCTTTTCAGTTTTCTTATCTGGATAAAAGGGTTTAATTTCTTTCTTTCTTTCTTTCTTTCTTTCTTTTTTTTTTTTTTTGAGACAGAGTCATACTATGTCGCCCTTGATAGAGTTCCGTGGTGTCATAGCTCACAGCAACCTCAAACTCTTGGGCTTAAGCGATTCTCTTGCCTCAGCCTCCCAAGTAGCTGGTACTACAGACGCCTGCCTCAAGGCCAGCTATTTTTTGTTGCAGTTGTCATTGTTGGTCAACTGGCTTGGCTGGCACTGTAACCACTGTGCTATGGGCGCTGAGCTGATAAAAGGGTTTAATAACACAAATTATCCAGGTTTGTTGTGAAGATTAAGTAAAGTAATATATGTAAGATTCCTCACACAGTGCTTGGAACGTGGCAGGAAATCAATACATGTTTATTCTCTTATCCTCTTTCTTTCCTCCCCCCTTCACTGCCACCCTGTTTCAGATGCCCAGCCATAAGGGGCAAATCACTTATCCTCCTTTCTCTCTCTCCTTCCCTAAAAATGACCTGATGCCATGACCTGTCATTCCTATCATCTGACCTCTTAATGCCCACTACCTCTTAGCTGAGTTTGCGCCCTCATCATTTTCCCCTTATTGCTGCAGAGCTATTAAATTATTCTCCCCACTCCCAGCCTCATCTCTTTCCAACCCATCCTCTATGCTGTTGCTATTTCTAAAATGCAAATTTGATCATGTCTCTCCCCTGCTTAAAATTCTTCATTTGCTTTCCATCACCTTCAGGATAAAATCCAATCTTTTCAGCATGTCACACAAAGTCCTTTGTGATCTGGCCCCTATTTAATCACTCTGGCCTCATCTATCCTCTTCCACTTCCCTCCCCTGACCTAGCACATCACACTTTGGCTCTAGATGTGCTTAAGCATTTAGAGTTCCCTGAACAAGCTGTGCTCACTCACCTCTGAACATCTGTCCTTGTTGTTCTGTCTGGCTGGAATCACCTCACACACTCCTACTTCCAAACCTTCCTCCCCTGGTCCTCCTGATCTTGGTGCTTCATGCCTGAGTGCAGCAGATTACCCCTGGGAGCCTGCGGGTTAGAGCTATGCCTACATGCATAAAGTTGTCACAGCACTCACCACATTGTGGAACAGTTATCTGTTTCTTTCTGACTGTCAACCAGCTGTTGAGTTGATGAAGTAAAGGGCCTCATGTTTTATTTTTGGCTCCTTAGAGTCTCATGTACTCCAGGCGCATATAATAAATGAGTAAATGGGCTAGGATATGAATTCAGATCTGATTTCACTCATGTTCTTTCCATGTGGCATCATACTCTGGTATTTGTGAGTTAATACATTCATGGATTCAATAAATATTGAATGGGTATTTACTTCAGACCAGGCGTTTTACTAACACTATAGGTTCCATGGTGTCATCTGGATACATTTCTAATCCCCTTTTAGCTGCTGTCTTTCATAGCTTATTATTTTTGCTGTCCTGACTCTCTGGCAGGACTCCCATTAGTCTTATGGTCTGATTCCTGACTCCTTTCTGACTTCTGAGCAGTTGCTACCTGCTATTGTTCCCTGCCATGTTTGATATCTGGCTGACCTCAATCAGATGTCCATTTAGCCAAATTTCCAGTTTGAGCCTGTTCTGTCCTGTTTGGCTCCTCAGGTTCTGGCACAAATACTTCTTTGAGCAGGAAGAGTTTCTTTCCTTTGAGTCTTGTAATCTGGTTTTAATCTTTTTTCTTTAAATGCACCAATGATCTCCTGTGGTCTATTGGATTCAATGGGTTTTCTCTTGTGTTTCTTCCAATCAACCGCCCTATTGCTTCCGATATCCTTACAACCACTTTCTCTTCTTTGAAACTTTTTCTCCCTAAGATTACGCATGAGGTTATGCATTCTTTGTCCTCCACTTTTAGTTCTTTCTTTCTTTTCTTTTCTTTTTTTTTTGAGACAGTCTCAAGCTATTGCCCTGGGTAGAGAGATGTGGCGTCACAGCTCACAGCAACCTCAAACTCTTGGGCTTAAGCAATTCCTTTGCCTCAGCCTCCCAACTAGCTGGGACTACAGGCGCCCACCACAATGCCCAGCTATTTTTTGGTTGTAGTTGTCATTGTTGTTTGGCAGGCCCAGGCTGGATTTGAACCCACCAGTTCTGGTGTACATGGCTGGCACCCTAGCCACTAGAGCTACAGGCACTGAGCCTCCACTTTTATTTCTAATAGCTTTTTTTCCTTTCTCCTCTAATGGATTCTCCCTTTTCCTAGGCCTATGGGTTAGGGAAAAACTATGGATTTTTTCCTAAGGCTCAATCTTTCTACCCTTTTTCTTCTATGTTCCTTCCTAATAGTTCATTTATTCACAAGACTCTGGGAAAAAATAAAAATAACTACTATTATAACATTACAATTTACAGAGTACCTTTACATGTTTTATTTCATTCATCCTCATCTCAGTATGTGAATATCTCCAAAATCTACAATTCTTCTTTTGTGAAATTTTGCTGTTGTTAGTAGTCATTTCTTTCTTTCTTTCTTTTTTTTTTTTTTTTGTTGAGACAGAGCCTCAAGCTGTCACCCTGGATAGAGTGCTGTAGCATCACAGCTCACAGCAACCTCCAATTCCTGGGCTCAAGCGAGTCTCTTGCCTCCGCCTCCCGAGTAGCTGGGAATACAGGCACCTGCCACAACGCCTGGCCATTTTTTTTGGTTGCAGCCATCATTGTTGTTTGGCGGGCCCGGGCTGGATTGGAACCCGCCAGCTCAGGTGTACGTGGCTGGTGCCTTAGCCCATTGAGCCACAGGCGCTGAGCCTTTAGTAGTCATTTCTGTTGCCTTTGTAGATTAAATCTCTTTCTGTTCCTTCCTCTGCATCCCCACTGCACTTGCCCAGACTTCTGGGACAGCACCTATAACAGTATCATTTCTTTGCGTTAACATGACTGCATCCCCCCACTGGGTGATAAGCTGTATGTCATGTGGGTTTTTCCATCCCTACACCTGGCATAGGTCCTGGCCATAATTTGTGCATAATGAATGATTAAATAACTTTCCTAATTTCCCAGTCTTAAATTCCAAAAATCACTTTGAATCTTCCCCTAAATCTTTTTAGGTCTTATTTACTTATTTATTTATTTATTTTGTTTATTTATTTTTTTGAGACAGAGCCTCAAGCTGTCACCCTGAATAGAGTGCTATGGCATACAGCTCACAGCAACCTCCAACTCCTAGGCTCAAGTGAGTCTCTTGCCTCCGCCTCCCAAGCAGCTGGGACTACAGGCGCCCACCACAACGCCCAGCCATTTTTTGGTTGCAGCTGTCATTGTTGTTTGGCGGGCCGGGGCTGGATTTGAACCCACCAGCTCAGGTGTACGTAGCTGGCTCCTTAGCCCCTTAAGCCACAGGCGCTGAGCCTTATTTATTTTTTTAATACAGAGTCTCACTATATCACCTTCAGTAGAGTGCTGTGCCATCATAGCTCTCAGCAACCTCAGACTTTTGGGATTAAGCAATTCTTAGCGATGCCTCAGCCTCCCATGTAGCTGGGACTACAGGTGCCCGCCACAATGCCTGGCTATTTTTTTAGTTGTCATTGTTTGGCAGACCCGGGCTGGGTTCAAACCCACCAGCTCCGGTGTATGTGGCTGGGGCCCTCACCGCTGACCTACAGGTGCTGAGCCTTATTTATTTCTTAAGCTGTGCCTGCCTGCCTGCCTGCCTGCCTTCCTTCCTTCCCTCCCTCCCTCCCTCCCTCTCTCCCTCCCTTCCTTTCCTTTTCTTTCTTTTTGTTAAGACAGAGTCCCACGCTATGCCCTGAGCAGAGTGCAATGGTGACATAGCTCACTGCAACCTCAGCCTTCGGAAGCCACTGGGATTACAGGGGCTCGCTGTGGAGCCCGGCTGGATTTTTCATTTTTTTAGGAGTTGGGGTCTCACTCTTGCTCAGGCAAGTCTCAAACTCCTGCGCTCAAGCAATTCTCCCTCCCTAGCTTCCCGCAGTGCTGGGATTACAGGCGTGAGCCGCTGTGTGCGCAGCTGTGTGTTTCTTGATGCTGTCCCTTCTCTTCTGTTCCTGTTACTATACTTACCCAGGTTTTTGCCCTTTGTACAGCTGCAATGTCCCCCTGCATCTTGGCCTTCCTGTTCCTAGTCTTTCTCTTATCAAATAAATCCTATGTTTCTCCTGTAAGAAACATCTACGAAATGTTATTTCATGAGGACTGAATTTAAATTTCTTATTCTGATATTCAGGGCCTTCCTATATCTCCTGCAACTTCTCCAACATAAACCTGAGTCTTTTTTTTTTTTTTTTGTAGTTTTTGGCCCGGACTAGGTTAGGGTTAGGGTTAGGGTTTTGGCCGGGACTTTGTACCTGCCACCTCCAGCATATGGGGCCGTTGCCCTACTCCTTTGAGCCACAGGCACTGCCCAAACCTGAGTCTTTTTTCATTTTTTTTTTCTTTGAGACAGAGTCTCACTATGTTGCCCTTGGTAGAGTGCTATGGTGTCACAGCTCACAGCAACCTCAAACTCTTGGACTTAAGAGATTCTCCTGCCTCAGCTTCCTAAGTAGCTGGGACTACGCAAGCCCGCCATAATGCCTGCCTATTTTTTTTGTTGTAGCTGTCATTGTTTGGCAGGCCTGGCCGGGTTCAAACCCACCAGCCCCGGTGTATATGGCCAGTGCCCTAGCCACTGAGCTATAGGGGCCAAGCCTTCATTTTTCTTTTCTGTTTTCAGACACCAGAGACACATCTTTTCCTCCTTCCTCTCTCCCTTCCTCCAGTCGTTTATATTTTGCCATTCCTTTGAGGCCCAACCCAAATCTCACTTTTCCCAGGAAGTTTCTGATTCTTTTGGTCCCAGCTGATATCTTTCTTGTTTGACCTTTACTATTTATTATTATACAATTTACTGTTGTATCTTACTTGGTCATTTAATCCTCTATGGCAAGAACTGGTAATTTATGGCCTATGAGTCAAATGTGGCTGCTGCCTGTGAGTTAAGAATTTTTTTTGGCTCGGCACTTGTGGCTCAATGGGCTAAGGCACCAGCCACGTATACCTGAGCTGGTGGGTTTGAATCCAGCCCAGCCCGCCAAACAACAATGACGGCTGCAACCAAAAAAAAAAAAAAAATGGCAGGGCATTGTGTCGTGCGCCTATACTCCCAGCTACTTGGGAGGCAGAGGCAGGAGACTCGCTTAAGCCCAGGAATTGGAGGTTGCTGTGAGTTGTGATGCCATGGCACTCTATCCAGGGTGACAGCTTGAGGCTCTGTCTCAAAAAAAAAAAAAAAAAAAAAGACAGAGTTCTACCCTATGCCCTGAGCAGAGTGCAATGGCATCATAGCTCACTGCAACCTCAGATTCAGTTTGTGGGCATCTTGCTGCCTCAGCCTCCGAAGCTGCTAGGATTACAGGTGCTTGCCATGAAGCCCAGCTGGGTTGTTCAATTTTTTTCATGAGTTGGGGTCTCACTCTCACTCAGATAAGCCTCAAACTCCTGAGCTCAAGCAATCCCCCCGCCTCAGCTTCCCACAGTGCTGGGATTACAGGCGTGAGCCACTGTGCCTGGCAAGAATGGTTTTAAATTAAAATTTAAAGGGAAGAATATTTCCTAACACATGAAAACTAAATGCAATTGAGTGTCCACAAATAAAGTTTTATTAAAACATACCCACATCTATTTGGGTATATATTCTGTATGTCCACTTTTAAGCTACAATGGGAGACTTGAACACACTTGACAGAGACCATCTGCAAAGCCTAAAATATTTATCATCTGGTTGTTACAGAAAAATATTCCTGATCCTTGATCTAGGATCTTGAATTCTCCTTTTATTTGTTTGCTTGTTTGTTTGTTTGTTTGTTTGTTTGAGACAGAGTCTCACTCTGTCGCCATTGGTAGAGTGCCATGGCATCATAGCTCCCAGTAACCTCAAACTCTTGGGCTCTAGTGATTCACTTGCCTCAGCCTCCTGATTAGCTGGGACTACATGGATACCTGGCTAGTTTTTCTATTTTTTTTTTTTGTAGAGACAGAGTCTCACTTTATTGCCCTTGGTAGAGTGCCGTGGCGTCACACAGCTCACAGCAACCTCCAACTCCTGGACTTAGGCGATTCTCTTGCCTCAGCCTCCTGAGTAGCTGGGACCATAGGCGCCCACCACAAGGCTGAGCTATTTTTCTGTTTTGCAGTTCTGCCGAGGCTGGGTTTGAACCCGCCACTCTAGGTATATGGGGCCAGTGCCGCCCTAGTTTGGGATGAGCCACAGGCGCCACCCTAGTTTTTCTATTTTTGGTAGAGATGGGGTCTCGCTTTGCTCAGGCCCAGCCTCAAATTCTCTTTTGAACCTTTTCATAGCTGTTTAAGAATGTCAGAGAAGTCTACTTCATTAAGACGATCTTTTTGATGCTAATTAGCCATTCATTAGAAAGATGGAGGAAGCTGGAGGAGTAGGTTGCATGGAGAGAGTAGGAGCTAGCCTAGTTAAAAACTTAGTAACTTAGGCAACAAGATTCCCATTGGAAAGCAGAGTCAGAAGATCTCAGGTGGATGAGGGAAAACAGGTGATCTTTTCTCTATCTTCTCTTTTTATGACCTGACAGAGAAAATGTAAAAACACACAGGGTCTAGCAGAGAAAGGGCTATTTGAAGTCTTACCTGAATCTGGTTGTTGAGAGGAGATAAGAGATTGCTAGCTGACAGAGCCTCAGATATTAATGACTCTTATAATAGGCCATGAAATAAACCACCAAAAGGCTGTAACTGCTAACGCTGAAAGTGTTTGGCCTTGGCTGACTGAAGCTGTAAGTAGGCTAAGAGGTTTTACAATGCCTAGAAGTATTATAGGCATGAGAATTTAAAGAATTTCCTTAAAAAAGAAAAGAAAACTAGATATTTAGATTAAAAGGAATAGCAGCTGAAGTTATCAGAAAGTTCATGATTTTTACCTAACTTTTCATCTTGCTCTAATCATGTTTATCCCATAAAATTATACAGCATAATATTTAATTAGTAAAGTTGCATCTTATTGGAAAATAATCTATTCAGATTGGATTGTGGCCTTTGTCCTTCATACCTGCTGTCTACAACCTGGCAGAATGCACTTGGCTAGTTTGGTACTGAAACATTAACCACCAACTGGTAGGCTGCAGGAATAAACAAGCTAGACTCTAGGAGATAGGACTTGCTTATTTTAGTGGCAACAATAGGTTAGTAATACCTAATTTAGTAATAAAAGTACGGCAAAAAAAAAAAAAGGTGCTCGGCGCCTGAAGCTCAGTGGCTAGGGCACCAGCCACATACACCAGGGCTAGCGGGTTCGAATCCAGCCCGGGCCTGTCAAACAGTAATGACAAATACAACAACAACAATAACAAAAATAGCCGGGCATTGTGGTGGGCACCTGTAGTCTCAGCTACTTGGAGGGCTGAGGCAAGAGAATCACTTAAGCCCAAGAGTTTGAAGTTGCTGTGAGCTGTGAAGCTACAGAACTCTACCGAGGGTGACATAGTGAGACTCTGTGTTTAAAAAAAAAAAAAAAAAGCTTTACTGGGTCAGGCACAGTGGCTCATACGTGTAATTCCACACTCTGGGACGCCAAGGTGGGTGGATTTCCCTGAGTTCATGGGTTCGAGACCAGCCTGAGCAAGAGCGAGACCTTGTCTCAAAAAATAGCAGGGAGTTATGGTGGGCACCTATACTCCCAGCTACTGAGGAGGCTGAGGCAAGAGGATCGCTTAAGCCCAAGAGTTTGAGGTTGCTGTGAGCTATGAAGCCATGACACTCTACCAAGGGTGACATAGTGACATAGTCTCAAAAAAAAAAAAGCTTTCCAGTCTTAACACAGTGGAGGGCACAATGTCAAATTGAGATAGAATGAATAAGCAGTTGTAAATTAACTTTTGCAGAGAGCTCACTACTTGTTCAAGTAGACACTGAGGGACCATCATTTTGTTGGAGATTTCTTTCTGGTTTTTGTTTGCTTTTGCATTTTATGGAATGTGGGATTTAATGAATCCTGAATTGTTTTCCAGCTCCTACGATCAGTGGTCTTCCAAATAGGCATTTTAAAATTTTTTTGTTCTTTGCCACAGAACATTATCCTTGCTGCAATTTCTCTCTCTCTTCTTCTTCTTCTTTTTTTTTTTTTTGAGACAGAGCCTCAAGCTGTCACCCTGGGTAGAATGCCGTGGCATCACAGCTCACAGCAACCTCCAACTCCTGGGCTCAAGCGAGTCTCCTGTCTCGTCTCCCAAGTAGCTGGGACTACAGGCGCCCACCACAACGCCCGGCCATTTTTTGGTTGCAGCCGTCATAGTTGTTTGGCGGCCGGGCTGGATTCGAACCCGCCAGCTCAGGTGTACGTGGCTGGCGCCTTAGCTGCTTGAGCCACAGGCGCCGAGCCTCTCTCTCTCTCTCTTTCTCTCTCTCTCTCTCTCTCTCTCTCCCCCCCCCACCTCTCCTTCTCTCTCTCTCTCCTTCTCTCCTTCTCTCTCTTTGTCTCTCCCTGTCTTTTCCTCCCTTCCCTCTCTTCTGCTGTTCTCTTATCCAGGGTGCCAATTTACTATTAAATCTTAGGCTGGGCACTGTAACTCAGTGGTTAGGGTGCCGGCCACATACAACTAGGCAGGCGGGTTCGAACCTGTCCCGGCCTGCTAAACAACAATGACAACTACATAAAAAAAATAGCCAGGCCTTGTGGTGGACGCCTGTAGTCTCAGCTACTTGGGAGGGTGAGACAAGAGAATTGCTTACACCAGAGAGTTTGAGGTTGCTGTGAGCTGTGACGCCACAGCGCTCTATCAAGGGCAACATAGTGAGACTGTGTCTCAAAAAAAAAATAAATTAAATAAATAAATCTTAATCTGCAACATATCTGGGCTTTACTCTTTTCATTCACTCTTTCCTGCTTCCCATGTGCCCTCTTGATTTCCCTCCAGCCCTTCTTTCTTCTCTTTCTCAAACTCAGACACTCCTTTTTCTCTCTCTCTTTTCTTCGTACACTGCTCCTTTCTCCCTCTCCTTTTTTGATCCCCTTACTTCATTTTCTCAGCCCTCGATGGTCTCCCCCGCCTTCCCGCTATCTGCCTTACCCTAGTTTGGAAATGCAGCAGACCTCTGAGCCAGCCACCATTGGATGCGAAGGGCTGTCACTCTCCAGTAGGACGAGTTCCTATTGGCCGGGCTGGAGGCGGGTACCGAGCCGAATATAAAAGATGGGGCCAGAGGCTGTGCGCTTAGCGGCTCTGACAGGACGGGGTTGGAGGAGTTGCCTGGCAGGAGCTGGACGCGGAGACCCCCCCCCATCCCCGGGTGCGAGACCCGGAGTGGTGGCTCTCTGCGCTAACTGTCCTGTCCTGTCCTGCCCTGCCTCAGAGCCCAGCAACTCTCGGCTGTCGCCCGCGCTGCCCCGAAAGCCCCTCGCTTCACCTGCGCGTGCCGCGCCCCGCGCGCCGGGTCCGTCTGCCGCGATGAGCGAGGTGAGCAACGCTGCTGCCCCGGGCGCTTCGGGTAGGGTTGCAGCGGGGAGGGGGCTGCGGCTTGGGGTCCCAGAGAGCCGCGGAAAATCCTCCAGTGGCTCCCTATTGTCCCTCTGGAAAAGCTCCCACCTCGGGGCGCTGAGAAGAGATTGAAAGAGTGAGTATTTTAAGTCTCTGTTCTATGGAGGGTGCTTTGGGGGTGACTGGAATAGGCTGAGGTGGGAACCGGAGGGGGGGCGCTGAGCTCTCAGGTGATAAGTCATTTCCTCAGGGTACTGTCCTCTGCATTCGTCTTACTGCCCTGAGGTTATTCTGTCTTCCCTTACTCCCCTCACTTCGCTGCCATCCTCCCTCTCCTAGGGCAGTATTGATTTGTTCTTGCGCTTCTAATGTAGCATCCAAGAACTCCATCCCTGGCCCCTGGGGTGGCCACTTTTCCTCCTTTTAGAAAGGTGACGTCCTGAGCTCCATTCCTTCAGTCACGAGAGTTGGAGAGATCATTTCTAATATTCAGAAGCCTCTGTAGTGGAGGCATGTCCAGCTCCCGGGGGAGATAGATGTCCCTTTCAAGAGTAGACATCCCTCTGCAGTGCTTGTTACATCCCAGGTCTTCCGGCAGGCTCCGTGGTGTTCAGTGGAGCCAGACCTAGTCCATTAGCTGATTTACTCTTTCCAGAACACTGTCTGTGGGTGGGGGTCAAAGCAGAGACTTTTGGAAAGACCTCTCTTACTGTCTCACTATATTTGTAGGCATAGTCTTATACTAGAGACAAGAGTCTCCCTTTCCAGGTGAAGTCAGTCTGCACAGTGGCATCACAAGCTTGCTCTCTGCAACCTCTTTCCTAGTACCCAGGTCTTTGTGTTAAATCCAGCTTCTTGGCTATATGCCAGACCCCAGCTCTACTATTTACTTGCATTAGACTTAGGCAAAGTATTATATAAAATCCTTCTATGCTTTACCTTTTTGTCTGTTAAAATGGGGATTATATTGGTTGTTTCAATTATTAAATGAGATAATATATGCAAAGTACTTCAAATAATACCTGGCACAGAGTAGGCACTCAATCTATGTTAGCTATTATTTTAACCCTATTTTGTTTTTTTTTTTCCATTAGAGTATTACAGACCTAGCGTAAGAATTCTTAAGGGCATCAGATTAGTGAAGGAATAAGACCCTTGAGCATGAGTCCCAGTTTAGATACTTAAAATGAAAATCTTTTTTTTGAGACCCTGTCTCAAGCTGTCACCCTGGGTAGAGTGCTGTGGCGTCACAGCTCACAGCAACCTCAAACTCCTGGGCTTAAGCAATTCTCTGCCTCAGCCTCCCAAGTAGCTGGGACTACAGGCACCTGCCACAATGCCCAGCTGGCCATTTTTTTGTTGCAGTCATCATTGTTGTTTTAGCTGGGTTCAAACCTGCCACTCTTGGTGCATGTGGCTGATGCTGTAACCGCTGTGCTATGGGCACTGAGCCTCTTTCTTTCTTTCTGTCTTTTTTTTTTTTTTTTTTTGAGACAGAGTTCTCACTCTTTTGCTCTGGGTAGAGTGCCATGGTGTCATAGCTCACAGCAACCTCCAACTCTTGAGCTTGAGTAATCCTCTTGCCTCAGCCTCCCAAGTAGCTGGGACTAAAAGCATGCACTACCATGCCCAACTAGTTTTTTCTATTTTTAGTAGAGAAGGGTCTCACTCTGGTTGAGGCTGGTCTCAAACTCCTGAGCTCAAGCAATCCACCTACCTGCTTTGAACTCCCAGAATGCTACAATTATAGGTGTGAGCCACTGTGCCCGGCCTAAAAATGAAAATCTTTAGTAGGAGGTCTGCTGGCTTCTATCAAATGTTGTTATCCAGGGAGCCAATTAGTGCCAACTGCTCTTTTGTCTTGGTTGCCATGTCCACACGTTTTATCCTGGAAAATTCAGCTAGTCTGAGGGCTGCAGATGAACCAAAGGGGTTTCCTGTCCTTTAGTTGGATGGCCATGACAGTCTTTCAGAAAGAAAAAATTAAATGGATCACCCTTTGCTCCTCTTGCTTCTTTCAGCTCTAACATGAGAAAAGAGGTTTTCTTTGCCCTCTTTTCACTGAGGTCTAGGGTTCAAATCACTCCTCCCACCCTGGTGTTTCTAAATCTGAAAGTTATAATATTAGCCATCCCCTGGGAGTTTGTGATCTGAAAGCTATGCCAACATGAAGATTTGTGGTTAGCCTGTGCTTTTGAGGGACGTGCATGGCCCCTCTGTAAGACACACTGCAGGAGCTGACATTCCAGGTGGTACTTGGTTGAGTGACAATGCTGTTTTGTGTCAAGGAAAACAATTTGGTGTGTGGTGGGAAAGTCAAGTCTTGGGGACCCTCCTGACTCAGCAGCTGAATGTGGCTAGCCTTGATCAGGGGCTCAGGAGAATGATTAGGGTGTGATCCTTGTGTGAGGACTGTCAGTGTATGCAAGGCTGCCCAGCCTCCTCTGCTGTGAGAGTAAATGGGTTCTAACTAGCAATTTAGCTATTGAAGCTATCTCCTAATACGGAGCTGAGCCTAGCTTCAGGGAAGAGTATTTATAAAATCCAGAAGCAGCCACCTAGGTGTACACAGAAACCAGTTATCTTGGAACAGATCATCAACGGGTCTCTGCTTCCCTAGAGGCCAGAACCCAGGCTGTTTTCTTCCTCTTGTAAAAGCTATGATGAAAAGTGGAAGTGATACCCAGAGCTCTAAAGCTCTAGGGAGACTCCAAACTGCTTCATTTGCTCAGCCCAGCCCCATGGGTCTCCTCTTTCTAGCTGAGGAGCTTAGTCCAGGAAAGCCCTTTGTACCCTGAATCTTATGTAAGTTTCACCCCCCACCTGCTTATTTTCTTGCTTCAGAGAAAATGCATGAAATGAGAGGATTTGGAATGTCTTTAAAAGAATCCCATTTCAATTGAAGAACAAAAACCAGGAGAAGCCTCCAGAACTAGAGCATCCAACAGTGTAGGGGTTCTGGTGGGGTTTTGGGGCAGGATCTCCAGCTCTGCTTTGCCTTTGTGACTCTTCGCTGTCACTCACTGCTGCAGCAGAGCAGTTCCCTGTGCGTGCGTGTGCATTCGTGAAGCACAGAAGAAGAAGCTACAGGGACTCATCTCTAGCTTGTTGGTATTCACAGCTGCAGACAGGACTTGATAGCTGTGGATCACAGTCTGTCTCCTGTAGTTTAATAACTTTTCCCTAGTTTCAATGAAGGATGGGGATGGGAGATGCATTCAGTCCCTGAGGGCTCTTTCCTATAATCCTTTTCATATGTGTACAGTGTAGCTGGCTGCTTAAAGCAGAATGACAGGTTCTTCTGTGATCTTGTTGCATTTCTCACTGGTGAAGAGCTTAGCTGGAGACATCCTTTGGTCCAGCTGTCATTCTGCTGAAATGGGAGTCACGAATTACATCTTCATGGTGTCTATTCTCTGCTTGGCTGGCAGAGGCTGGAGCAAAAGACAGATCAACTAGAAATCTCATTTTGGGAGAGGTTAGAACTGCTGCTCCCTTTATTATTCTGCTTGCTGTCTTCTTACTTAATAGTAGTGGGATATTACGTTAGGGAATCACATTCTCTTTCTTGTGCACATCTGTCTGCATCTGCAATCTTTCCCACAACGGAAGTCCAGCCCGAGTGATACCATTCTATTATGTCTTCTGTGAGCCAGTTTTTAGGGAACATGATAGGGACTTGGAGGAAATCCAATTTTCTCTCTCAATGATGTACTATTATTATTGTGGTTATGTTGAACATACAAAATAGAAGAGCTTGCTACTTGTTATCGGAAAGCTTTATATCTCTGGAAACATCTGATTCCTAAAGTAAGGGAAACCAGTACTTGGTTCCTGAGCTTGCTCATCCCTTTCTTAGTCACCCAGTTAGGTTGTTGGCTTAACCTGCTTGAGCAGGAGCCTCTGGCTGGTAGAAGTGAGTAACAATCAACCTGTGACCTGGGAATATGAATGATTCTTTCAAGCTGAAGCTAAATTACCTTTAGAATGTCAAGTCTCTATGGGGGCAGCAAATTATAAGCAATGTTGCTGAAGGCCAAGTATGCAAATCCGATGTATCTATCATACCTATCATAGAGGGTCTTAACTGCTGGAAGTGGTGGGGATTGAACTGCAGGTGGAGATGATGAAGAAAGATCAATACTTACCTCTTTGAGGTGATAGTTCTTTCTTTATTATTGTTATTCCTGTTATTATTATTATTTTAGAGACAAGGTCTACCTCTTTCATCCAGGCTATAGTGCAGTTAGCCTGATCACAGCTCATTGAAACCTTGAACTACTGGGTTCAGGTGATCCTCCTGCCTCAGCCTCCTAGGTAGCTGGGATTATAGGCAGGTACCACTATTGCCTAGCTAATTTTCTTTTTCTTTTTCTTTTCTTTTTTTTGAGACAGAGCCTCCAGCTGTACCCTGGATAGAGTGCTGTGGCATCACAGCTCACAGCAACCTCCAATTCCTGGGTTCAAGAGAGTCTCTTGCCTCCGCCTCCCAAGTTGCTGGGACTACAGGCGCCCGCCACAACGCCCGGCCATTCTTTGGTTGCAGCTGTCATTGTTGTTTGGTGGGCCCGGGCTGGATTCGAACCCGCCAGCTCAGGTGTACGTGGCTGGTTTCTTAGCCCGTTGAGCCATAGTCGCCGAGCCGTAATTTTCTTTTTGTTTGGTGTAGAGATGGGGTCTTCTTATGTTGCCCAGATTGGTTTTGAACTCCTGGCCTCAAACAATCCTTGCTCCTTGGCCTTCCAAGTGCTGGGATTACAGGCATAAACCCCTATGCCCAGCAAGGTGGTGGTTCTGTGAATGCCTCTCTCTTTTCTTTCTATTTTTCTATATTTCTACATTGTCTTTCCTGAGTATATTTTATCATGGAAAAAAATAAACTTAGTTTTGCAAAAAATTCTTCAAGATAGAAACAAGTATATTGGCTTGGCACCTGTAGCTCAAGTGGCTAGGTGCCAGCCACATACTAGTGGGTTGGAATCCAGCCTGGGCCTTCTAAACAACAACAACTATAACAAAAAAATAGCCAGGCATTGTGGCGGGCACCTGTAGTCTCAGCTACTTGGGAGGCTGAGGCAAGAGAATCTCTTAAGCCCATGAGTTGGAGGTTGCTGTGAGCTGTGATGCCACGGCCCTCTACCCATGGCAACAGCTTAAGACTCAGTCTCAGGGGGTGGCGCCTGTGGCTCATCGAGTAGGGCACCAGCCCCATATACTGAAGGTGGCGGGTTCAAACCCGGCCTCGGCAAATTGCAAAAACAGAAAAATAGCCAGGCGTTGTGGCAGGCACCTATAGTCCCAGCTACTTGGGAGACTGAGGCAAGAGAATCACCTAAGCTCAGAAGTTGGAGGTTGCTGTGAGCTGTGTGACGCCACGGCACTCCACCTAGGGCAATAAAGTGAGACTCTGTCTCTACAAAAAAAAGACTCTGTCTCTGGAAAAAGAAAAAAAAAGGAAAGAAAGAAACAGGCATATCTTTCACCAAGAAAACTTCAAATAAAACATCAAAACATTTCAGTGATTTAATTTTAGATTTGTTCAGGAGCCCTAAAGGTCATCTGGTTCAGTCTTCTCATTTTACAGGTAAGGACAATAATGTTCAAACTTTGTGTAAGTTTGGCTGGGTGGGGTGGCTCATGCCTGTAATCCTGGCATTCTGGGAGGCTGAGGTGGGAGGATCACTTGAGCCCAAGAGTTCAAGGCCAGCCTGAGCAAGAGTGAGACCCTGTTTCTACTAAAAATAGAAAAATTAGCCAGGCATAGTGGTGGGCACCTGTGGTTCCAGCTACTAGGAAGGCTGAAGCAAGAGGATTGCTTGAATCCAGGAGTCTGAGGTTGCTGTGAGCTACGCTGATGGCACTCTAGCCTGGGTAACAGAGTGAGACTCTCTCGAAAAATACAAAAACAAAAACTTTTTATCTAAGTTTGTGCAGTACTAGAACCAAGACTAGGGCATAGTACTGCTGACTTCTCTTCCCAAAAGATCTTTCTATAGGACTTCTTTAACATGTTATTGCTGTAAACAGAAGGCAACTCATAATGAATACATTACAGATACTTTCTTTAAGAAATAAAATCATGTGTTGTGGCAGGTGCCTGTAGTCCCAGCTACTCGGGAGACTGAGGCAAGAGAATAGCCTAAGCCCAGGAGTTGGAGGTTGCTGTGAGCTGTGTGATGCCATCGATCGCACTCTACCAAGGGCAATAAAGTGAGACTCTGTCTCTAAAAAAAAAAAAAAAAGAAAAGAAAGAAAAGCAAAGGGGATTGGGGGTCATGGTGTATGGCACACCTCTTGGGGGTGGGACACAGTTATAAGAGAGACTTTATCTAACAAATGCAATCAGTGTAACCTAATTCTTTGCACCCTCAATGAATCCCAAATAATTAAAAAAAAAAAGAAATAAAAGCAGTATGAGTTAATAAATGCTAAGTAAGAGGATAGAGAAAAAAGAGACTAACATGGGGTAATATTTATCTTTTCTTTCTTTCTTTCTTTTTTTTTTCTTTTTTCTTTTTGTGGTTTTTGGCCAGGACTGGGTTTGAACCTGCCACCTCTGGCGTATGGGGCTGGCACCCTATTCCTTTGAGCCACAGGCACCGCCCTTTTTTTTTTTTTTTTTTGAGACTCTGTGGCCCTGGGTAGAGTGCTATGACATCATCATGGCTCACAGCAACCTCAAACTCTTGGGTTCAAGTGACCCTCTTGCCTCAGCCTCCAGAGTGGCTAGGACCACAGGCGTGCACTACCATTAGCCTGGCTAATTTTTCTATTTTTAGTAGAGACAGGTCTCACACTTGCTCAAGCAGGTCTCACTCAACTCAATCCACCCACCTCAGCCTCCCAGAGTGCTAGGATTACAGACGTGAGCCACCATGTCTAGCCAATAATATTTATCAACAGGATATATTCTGGTAAAATATTATGCAGGGCAGGTCCTCTCCGTCTTTATGTAGGCTGCCTAGACATCTTGAAGATGGGTGCAGTGAATGTGCTGGAGTGGAGCAGGTAAGCTGACAGGGATGAGGGATGGGGGAAACCTGGAGGCCTTCTTTTCATGGGATCTTAGTTTCGATGTCCATCATTGATTCTCATAATTACAGAGCATCAGGGACCAGAAAGAGAGGATTCCTTTCTGAAATCTCATGCTACTGTGAGAACAATTCTTTTAACTGTATTTGACCTGAAAGACCCTATGCAGGAAAGCAGGTGTTTGAATAAAACTGGTGCACCTGGCTCAGCGCCTACCAGCCACATACACCAGAGCTGGCGGATTCGAACCCAGTGGGGCTTACCAAACAACAATGGAAACTACAACAACAACAACAAAATAGCCAGGCATTGTGGCGGGTGCCTGTAGTCCCAGCTACTTGGGAGGCTGAGGCAAGAGAATCACTTAAACCCAAGAGTTAGAGGTTGCTGTGAGCTGTGACGCCATGGCACTCTACCAAGGGCGACATAGTGAGCCTCTATCTCAAAAAAAAAAAAAAATTTGATGCATCTGATGCCCAAACAGGCTCTGGATATTTAGTGTTCCTTTGTTTGACTTCTGAGCAAGGAATACAAAGCGTTTGGGAAGAGAAAGGTAAGAGGTCAAGGAATGAAGGCTCGGCACCTGTGGCTCAATAGGGTAAGGCGCCAGCCACGTACACCTGAGCTGGCGGGTTCGAATCCAGCCCAGGCCCGCCAAACAACAATGACGGCTGCAACCAAAAAATGGCCGGGTGTTGTGGCAGGTGCCTGTAGTCCCAGCTACACGGAAGGCGGAGGCAAGAGACTCTCTTGAGCCCAGGAATTGGAGGTTGCTGTGAGCTGGGATGCCATGGCACTCTCTCCAGGGTGACAGCTTTAGGCTCTATCTCAAGAAAAAAAAAAAAATAGAAGTCAAGGAATGAAGAATGTCTTACTCTGGCAAGGTAAGTGATAAAAGCCTACCGGAATACCAGAGTTCTAAATGTATGATTTTTCTAAATCCATACTTTAGACCTGCTGCTCAAAATGGCTGGACTTGCCCTAGAATTATTTTAGCTGCAAAAATAAGCTAAATCAAAGCAGATCCAAAACCACTCTTTTCAAGAGATCTGCATCCCTGCAAGGTGCCTATAAACAAGTACCTAGAAACCTAGACCTTGTCACATTCCCTCAATGAAGCCTGATTTCTTCTTCCCTCCAGGCTGACTCCTGACATGCCCACGTAGGTTTCCCAACACCCTATCCAGGAAAAAGATGTGCCATTTACTGTTCTATTGTCCTTGGTGCTGTCTCCCTCCCACACAAAGCCCTCCAGCTGAGTGTTTGCTTTGTAGACTGTGGGGGGATTAATACGTTTATTTTGGGACATTAATACCATGGGTGGGATGCACATTGAAGATTATAGTAATACATGATGCTTGGCACTACTCTCTCTCTCCCACCCCTCTATCCCCAGTATGGGGTGAAGGCACAGCTCCAAGCTGTGTGCAGAGTATCACAAATAACACTTATTAAACTGTGGCAGCCTATGCTGGGGGAATGGGCTGGGGCTGTTGACTCACTGCATACCATGAGCTGGCATAGTCAAGGAATTCTGCTTCTGACTCCAGTAGGGGGTAGTGCTATTCTAGGAAACTGGGGCGGGGTGCCTAAGAGAAGAGGGACAGACCAGGGGGCTTGGGAGCTAGGGCGGCTTAGGTTCTGTTTCTGTCTTAGGAGGCCTCTGAGATACAGGGCATCAGGGAAATATTCCATATGTTAGGAGAGGAATGTGTATATGTGTCATAGAATCTGGAGTAAAGATTTCTAGTTCCTTTTCTGTTATTATCTTGAGGGTGACCTTGAGCAAGTCTTTCTGAAGCTGTTTGAGGACTGCAGCTGGTTGCTGCACTGGAAGATTTGAAACAGTTCCAGCAGTGTTCCAAAAACAGCAGACTAGGGTCTTCTAGGAGCACTAAAGGAGCCCAGTGGACTCTCTAAAGTCCTTTAGTAGTGACCTTCATTTAACATTGAAGGAGAGAGAATATGTCATCAAGGATAGAAGGGTCCCCGGGGGGTGGGGGCAAAGCCTCTTTGTCACCCCTGGGAAGCAGATCTGCTAACTCCTGTCCATCTTCACTTCCTGCACCTCTACAACAAGCAGGGAGCTTAATGAAGCCTAGGATTTATGTCAATACAAAGGCAAGAGAAGGGCTTTTTTTAGTTTCTTATTTAGGATTTATAGGATTCCGTTTCTTTTTAGGTTTTCCTGCCCTGGACTCTGTAGGACAGGATTCTAAGTACCAGTGCCTAATCACCTATATTAAGTGATACTGGCAGTAAATACTTTAATGTGTTTATAATGTATTTTCATTTGCACAGTACCCAAACTATATCAAACAAATGTGAGGATAGGTGGTCTGGATATGATGGAGGGATCCATGTTGCTGTTTGTTTCTGCAGTTATCAGCCTGTGATCCCTTTTGAAAGAGCCCAGTGAGATCAGGAGTATGGGGAAATCTGGGTAATTTATCCTTTCCAAGGTTAGTTCTAACTTGTTGCCTGAAGCAGAAGGGGTGATACTATCTTCCCTCTTTTGGTGACAATGGTTGCTGTGGCAACGCCATTAAAGATGAAAGCCACAAAGGAAAGAAGAAACAGCAGCCTGAGAAGGGGGCAGGGAGAGAGCTGGGCCTAGAGTTTTAGGGTACCTATTGCCCAATAGTGACAACAGAAAAACAGCACCTCTATTACTCCTTCTTTGACTGTCTGTATTTGTTTTCTCAGGCAATACTAACTTGTGAAGCAAGGAACAGACTTACACAATCATCTTTGTGATACAACCATAAGGTTTATCACAAGTGGAGGGAAGGACGTGATCAAGGAGATAGGTTTATCTACTTCTGAACACTAATCTTCTTCTCCTTGTGGCATATAATTCAAATAAAGGAGGGGGGTTTCCTAGGAGATTTCAGAGGTTTAGAGCCATTCTCAGCATTTTAGGGGATAGACATTGGGACTACAGGGAGAGTGTGATTTCTGGGGTATAAAGTAAAGATCATTTATGCAACTCCTACGGTAACAGAATAAGCCTCGAGGGCCCTGAGAATAATCCCAGGTATTCTCTTTCTCTTTCCATTCCTCTTAGTCAGATCTACTCTGTGGCAGCCCCATTCTTTGATTCCACTACTTTTATTTTTTGATTCCACTACCTTTTAACCACGCAATACTAAAGTAACTTGACCTCGACCTATTCTTGTATTGAA
The DNA here is from genome assembly GCA_963574655.1 of Perodicticus potto. Taxonomy (NCBI): domain Eukaryota; kingdom Metazoa; phylum Chordata; class Mammalia; order Primates; family Lorisidae; genus Perodicticus; species Perodicticus potto. Next base: position 3,969 of record CAUYRH010114743.1, on the reverse strand, counting down.
CCCAGGGTTTTATATATGTATATGTATCTATATATACACACACACACATAGGGTTCCAAAAAATGTATACGAATTTTAAGAAAGGAAAAAATTGTATTAAAATTGTAATACTCAAAATATATGAATAACGTTTGTTATCTTGTATGTTGTATCTTGTATCTCTTGTAATTGCGGAAGTCAAATATGACTTAAGTATTACAAGAATTTACCCAATGTCACATAGCTAGGAATGGCAGGTCTGAGATTTGAACAGATAGTCAAATGAACCCAGATCTGTCTGACTCAATCTAATTTGCCATATTGCTGCTGCCAGGAATTTGAAGCCTGAGGAAACTTTAATTCACATAAACAAATATCTATCGAATACCTATTATGTGCAAGACGTAAGTTGCATAGGTTGCATTTGTTGTAGACAATACACAAATAAATGGGAAACATGGACTGTGTTTTTTTTTTGTTGTTTGAGACAGAGTCTCATTATGTGACCCTCGGTAGAGTTCTGTGCTGTCATAGCTCACAAGCAACCTCAAGCTCTTGGGCTCAAGCGATTCTCTTGCCTCAGCCTCCAGAGTAGTTGGGCTACAGGCACCTCCCACAATGTCATGCTATTTTTAGAGGCGGGGTCTCGCTCTTGCTCAGGCTGGTCTTGAACCTGTGAGCTCAGGTAATCCATCTCCCTCAGCCTCTCAGAGTGCTAGGATTACAGGTGTGAGCCACCTCACCAGGCCTGGACTATGCTTTTCTTTGTTGTTGTTGTTATTGTTTAGCAGGCCCTGGCCAGGTTCAAACCCACCAGGCCCAATGCATGTGGCCAGAGCCAACCACTGAGCCTGGACTGTGCTTTTAAGGAAATGAAATCTAGTGAAGTAATGAGGATGGGGAAGGAGAGATAAAACAAATATGCAATACCTATAGCACAGATAATATGGCACATATTTCATGAGAAGGTCTTTCTTTCATCCTCAGCTTTTTCAGGCACATATGCTGAAGAGAAGAAAAACAAAGATGTGCTTTCTGAAACCCTTTTTCATAACTTCTGAACAAGCTACAGAATGGAGACTTCACCTGTCTAAAAACAAATTTGCTTTCAGAAATTTAGATGAGGTGGTAAATAAAGCAGAGTGAGATTCCCCTCATTCATTTAACAGTGTTTTTCAACATTTTTTATCTCGTGACACACTTGAACCTATAGTTAAACTTCCATGGTACACTTAAATTATGTTGATCAAAAGATAAAAAAAGTAGGGTGGTGCCTGTGTCTCAGTGGGTAGGGCGCAGGCCCCATACATCAAGGATGGTGGGTTCAAACACAGCCCCAGCCAAACTGCAATAAAAAAAATAGCCAGGTGTTGTGGCGGGCACCTGTAGTCCCAGCTACTTGGTAGGCTGAGGCAGGAGAATCGCCTAAGCCCAGTAATTGGAGGTTGCTGTGAACTGTGTGATGCCACGGCACTCTACCGAGGGCAATAAAGTGAGACTTTGTCTCTACAAAAAAATAAAAAGAGTATACTTATTGTGTTTTGAACTTCTTTCGAAAATAATTTAATAATGATCTTTAAAAATTTTCCCATCACACCTAATATCCTCTCAGGGCACTCCAGTGTGCCGTGACACACCGGTGGAAAATCACTGATTTAACAAACACTTAATGTAAATCACATGTAAAGGATCAGCAGCATTAACTAGATAAACAGGGGGCAGGGATAAGGGAACCACGCACCAAAATCCTGAGGTGGGAAGGAATGTGGTATGTTCCAGAGGTGAGGTTACTGAGATAATCATAGGCTGCATAGGGCCTTTTGTTCTTTATCCTAAGAGCATCATTGATCACTTGGGTTATTACAGAAGTCTATGTAAGAGACAGCTGTGTTAGGTTGTCTGATGGTATGAATATTTGTGTCAATCCAAAATCCATATATTGAAATCCCGGCTCGGCACCTGTAGCTCAAGCGGCTAAGGTGCCAGCCACATACACCAGAGCTAGCAGGTTCGAATCCAGCCCGGGCCTGCCAAACAACAATGACAACTACATACAAAAAATAGCTGGGTGTTGTGGTGGGCACCTATAGTCCCAGCTACGTGGGAGACTGAGGCAAGAGAATCGCTTAAGCCCAGGAGATTGAGGTTGCTGTGATCTGTGACGCCACAGCACTCTACCCAGGGCGACAGCTTGAGGCTCTGTCTCAAAAAAAAAAAAAAAAAAAAATCCATATATTGAAATCCTAACCCCCAAAATGATGGTATTAAGAGGTGGAGGCTTTGGAAGGTGATTAGATTATGAGGGTGGAGGCTCATGAATGGGATTAGTGTCCTTATAAGAGTGAGTGCCTCTGTTTTTCCACCCTGTGAGGATACAGCAAAAAGAAAGCCATCCACAAACAGAAAGTGGGCCCTTACCCCAAACCAGAAACAACTGGGCTGTTTCCAGTTTTTATAATTACAAGTAAAGCTTTTATAAACATTCACTTAACAGGTTTGTATGTGGACATAAGTTTTAATTTCACCTGGTTAAGTAACTAGGAATAGGTTTGCCAAGTTGTGAGGTAAGTATATGCTTAAGAATTGCTCTAGTAGCCATACCATTTTGCATTCCCAGCAGGAATGTATGCGTCTTCCATTTGCTCTGTGCCTTTGTCAATATGTGACATTGCCATTAAAAAAAAAAAATTCCGAGAGGCACAGTGGCTCATTCCTGCAGTCCCAGCTGTTTGGGAGGCTGAGGCAGGAGATCACTTGAGCCCAAGAGTTCAAGACCAGGGAGACCCCTTCACTATAAAAAAAAAAAAATTGAAAATATTAGCTGGCCATGATAGCACATGCCCTTAGTCCCAGTTACTAGTCTCAACTATTTGGGAGGCTGAGAAGGGAAATGTCTTGAGCCCAGGAATTGCAGGTTATAATGACCTATGATTATACCACTGCACTCCAGCTTGGTGGACAGAGCGAGACTGTCTCTAAAAGAATTAAAAATATAAAAATTAATTTAATTTACTAAGAATTCTAATAAGTGTGTAGTAATATTTCTTTTTTAAAAAAATTATTTTATTTATTTTTTATAGAGATAGATTCTCGCTTTATTATCCTTGATAGAGTGCAATGGCGTCACAGCTCATAGCGATCTTCAGCTCCTGGGCTTAGGCAATTCTGATCCTCTTGCCTTAGCCTCCTGAGTAGCTGGGACTACAGGCATCTGCCACAATGCCTGGCTATTTTTTTTGTTGCAGTTTGGCTGCGGCCGGGTTTGAACCCGCCACCCTCAATATATGGGGCCGGTGCCCTACTCACTGAGCCACAGGCACATCCCTGTAGTAATATTTCACTGTGGTTTTAATTTGCATTACCCGAAAGACTAACGATGTTGTATGTCTTTTCATGTGCTTATTTGTCATGCATGTATCTGTTCTGCTGCAGTGTCTTTTCAAATATTTTTCACATTTTAAAAAATTATAGAGATTTGAAAGTTCTTTGAAAATTTATTCTAGGCTCGGCGCCTGTGGCTCAACAGGCTAAGGCGCCAGCCACGTACACCTGAGCTGGCGGGTTCGAATCCAGCCCAGGCCCACCAAACAACAATGACGCTGCAACCAAAACATGGCCGGGCATTGTGGCGGGCGCCTGTAGTCCCAGCTACTTGGGAGGCGGAGGCAAGAGACTCGCTTAAGCCCAGGAATTGGAGGTTGCTGTGAGCTGTGATGCTACAGCACTCCTCTATCCAGGTGACAACTTGAGGCTCTGTCTCAAAAAAAAAAAAAAGAAAAGAAAATTTATTCTAGATACAGGTCTTTTATCAGATATTTGAGGTGCCGATATTTTCTTCTGGTCTGTAGCTTGTCTCTTCATTCTCTTGGGAGTATCTTTCAGAGAGCAGTGCTTAATTTTTCAATCTATGTATTTTTTTTCTTTTATGGATTGTGCTTTTGGTGTATCTAAGAAATCTTTGCCTACTCCAAGGTTGCAAAGATTTTTTTT